>OY776131.1:68057031-68282031 GCA_963675135.1 Galeopsis tetrahit
ATATGTAACTCTACTTCTCATTTTAGTAAGTTTGTTTTTTATGATATTTAATTTATTTTTTAATTAATATCGACAATTTTTTCATTGAATTAGCTGCGTTAATAAACTTAAATTTAATGTAACATAGTATTTTTTTTTTATTTTTTTTTGACAATAAAATGTAACATAGTAACCGCTATAAATTTAGAAATAACTCCTGTAGACGAGTAGCCTTCCGCATTTTTTTTTCTCTTGAAATTGTTCTTCACTTCTTCTATTTGAGCTACACGTTCCTTTCTTAAATTACATTTTCTTTCAAAAATATTAAGCAGCGTTTTAAAAAATTACATTTGCTGAGTTAATATTAAGCTACATTGTTCTATTGTACTTTTTATTTAATTTTATTACGTTTTTTTTATATATATTTGATGAGTATATTGTAATATAGCATTTTTTTACTATGCATTTCATTTGATTTGTATTCTTATGAAATTGTACTCATATTAACAATTACTCCCTCCGTTTCATAAAGTTTGTCACATTTGGTCTTAAATTTTGTTTCAAAAAGTTTGTCGCTTTTCCTAATTTTACAAATGATCTCCCTAAATTACTCCTATTTTTTTTGGAAATATATTAATGACCTTTGATGGTTAAGGAAAGTGGAAAAAAGAAAAGGAAAGAGAGAAGAAAAAGGGAAATATTAAGAAGGGGTAAATGTGTCAAAAAAATATGTTCTTTAATTCTATACAAAATGAGAAATGCCACAAACTTTTTGAATTAGAGGGAATACATTATTATTTTTTATTTATTGTACTACAAAATAGGAAGGGCCTAATATTTTTTATTTGCACGGGCCCGAGTTGGACTGGACCGGAATAAATAAATATAATACAAACAACATGTATAAAAAAATGAAAAGAAAAAACATTTTTCAATTTTTATAGAATATAATAAGTGAGTGACCAATTTTGATAGTGACTAAATGTGAGTGACCATATAATAAGTGAGTGAGTGACCAAAGGGCCCTCCAATTTCAGTCTGCAAAATTATTTGGTCACTCACATTTGGTTACTATCAAAATTGATCACTCACTTATTATATTCTATAAAAATTGAAAAATATTTTTTCTTTTCATTTTTTTATACATGTTGTTTGTATTATATTTATTTATTCCGGTCCAGTCCAACTCGGGCCCGTGCAAATACAAAATATTAGGCCCTTCCTATTTTGTAGAACAATAAATTTCCAAAACGTTAAAAACTCTGATGCATCTTCTAGAAACTAATGAAATAAACGCAATAGCAAGAATGAAACATGTGGAACTTATCGGAGCGTGAAAAAATACCCATTAAAAAATTTTAGTCAATCCCAAAAATTATACATTATTTTTTATTTTAATTTAAGTTTTAAGTTTTTTATGACAAAATTATTTTATTATATTTATCTTTTTTTATAGATCAGAAGGAATTCTCATTATATTTATTCAGGTCAGAAGGAATTTTCATTATATTTATCCTTGATCAGAAAAAATTCTCATGCATCTTCTGGAACGTGATTCAATCAACTTGTTAGGTAGTCAAAAAAATTCAGTAAATTTTTAATAATTATTTAACTCAATTATGAATTCATTTGTGGTTGGTTTACTTTCTAGAATCTGGTAGTCAAAAAATTTCAGTAAGTTTTTAATAATTATTTAACTCAATTATGAATTCATTTGTTGTTGATTTACTTTTTATTTTTTATTTTACAGGAAATGAGAAACTCACAAGAGATAGAATGAAACTTTGTATACTGATTTTTTTTTTGAACAATTGTACTCTTTTTTCAATTCTTGATTTCATATTGAATTTGTATAATAATTGGAGATATAAATTTATTTCAATTCATTTCCCAAATTATAATTATTGGAGCATAATTGTGGTGAAGATTAATTGTTAATAGTTTTCTAAAGACAAAGTGTGATAGCTCAAGTGGTTGATATGATGAGGTGTAAAGTAAAATGTATGTAAAAAGGTGGTGGCAATTTTGAAAATAAAATGATGTTGGGAGGGTATTAATTTTGTGGGGTATTTCCATATTAAGAGTGTGCAAGTAATTTTGGGACGTCCAAATAAGGAAAGTGTGCAAGTAATCATGGGACGGAGGGAGTAAAAAATAATAATTGAGTGACCAATTTTAATAGTAACTAAATGTGGGTGACCAAATATGAAAAAGAGGTAAAATTGGGTGAACAATATTTTCCCTTTTTTTTCTTACAAAAATGATTATTTTCCTTTTTTCTCCCTACATAGAAACTAAAGTGCGTCATGTAAAAGCAATACTAATAATTAATAATAGTAATAAATGAAAATATATTTTAATATATGCAAAATTGGGAATATGCCTCCACTATTTTAGTGAACAAGGAAAGTTGTGCTTCTTCAATATCGAATTATCCGCCAAAATTTGTTGTTGCCACAACTTTTTTTTTTTTAATTAACATTACAAACATTCACAACATTACAATGACAAATTTATTCAAATCATTATTACTTACTCTCATGCATATATCGATATAAATTCACATTACATTTCGAAATTAATATTTACTGGAGTACTTGATTTTAAACTATGTTAAAGGTTATTATTTTGATGAAAAACCAGTGTCATAAATTAATTTCATCAAATACACCAGTTAAAAGAATATACAAACATCAAAACACAAATTAATTTTCTTTTAACTGTTCGTTTTTTACATAAGTAACTAATTTGTATTTCTTTCTAATAATTGGAGTATTTTCTTTCAAACAATACACATAATGCCAGCAGTAAAGGACAATGTGGATCTTAAACCCCCATAAAATCTTCACATTTCTCCCTTGTTTGCATTCCTCTTCTCTGATTTTTTAAAATCTAACCGACAATGTCGATAACTGCCGGCCCATGGGCCGTCCGATCATTCCCTTCGGCCCGATCGCCGCCGCCTAGAGTCGTAATGGCAATCAAATCATCGCTCAGCACAGTTTCCGCATCTCCGATCCTCACCAAGTTGCAGAGGGACTGCGCCACCCCCGTGCCGATTTTACGACACGTGGCGGACGCAATGGCCGTCGATATGCGGGCCGGGCTTCAATCCGACGGTGGCAGTGATCTTAAAATGATTCTTAGCTACGTCGATGCACTTCCCACGGGGTAAACATTTTTTGGTTTTACCATTTACAGTGCTTTGTTTTAGTAAAAACGATTATGTTTATATTTGAAATGAATTCCACAAATTCAAATTGTGACTTAGCATATGCGAAATCGAATGGGAAATATAATAACAGATGCTTGTACTGTAGTTGCATTAATGTTACTCAACTAGTGGCTTTCTTTTAAATTGAGTGCCCTATATATCCTTATATCGAATTAACTCTTATGATTCAGTAGCCTAGTTTCATCTCAACTACAGGACAATTTGATGATGTAGTTTTGAAGGAATATGCTTTGGTTTAATTTAAATTAAGTGCCTATTCCTCTTTAATTATATGGATTTAACTGTGACAATTTCAGTTGCATTTTTTCATTTCAACGACAGATAGTTTCATCCTTTTGCTATAGAAATTAGGATTTAATTTAATTGGTAGCAATTGACGCTGATGTGTTTAAATTTGATTTAATTTTGAAGGGATGAAAAGGGGTTGTTCTATGCTTTGGATCTTGGTGGTACAAATTTTCGTGTTTTGAGAGTGCAATTAGGAGGAAAAGAAGAAAGAGTGGTGGCTACAGAGTTTGAGCAAGTTTGTATCCCTCAACAACTGATGCTTGGCACCTCTGAGGTAGATTTAACAAAATCTTGATTTACTTCATTTTTAGTTATTGGTACCATTGAGCACAGCTACAAGGTAGATGGTTTTAGTAATTCAGTGGGTGTTAATAAGTTAGTAAACTTATTTCTTGATCTTTTTATGGTATCATTCTTTTTAGGAGCTTTTCGATTTCATTGCTTCTGGGCTGGCAAAGTTTGTTGAAAAGGAAGGTGGAAAGTTTCAGCTATCCGAGGGAAGGACGAGGGAATTAGGCTTTACATTTTCTTTTCCGGTGAAGCAAACATCAATTGACTCAGGCATCCTCATCAAGTGGACTAAGGGCTTTGCAGTCTCTGGAACTGTGAGTATTTCTGGTGACGCAAAATCTTACATAAACTAGTTTTAATGGTTTGCATTTTGTGTGTATTTTTAAATAGTACCTAGTTGTTTCATTAATTGTTTTACTATGAAGTAGTAATAGTTGTTTTCGAGCGTTTATAAATGATCCAACTGTTTTCAGGCGGGGAAAGACGTAGTTAATTGCTTGAATGAAGCTATGAAAAGGAAGGGGCTGAACATGAGGGTCTCTGCCCTGGTACATTTCATTCATCTTCGTTCTCAGAGATAACATACATATATATATATATTATGACCTTAATTTTAATCTCTCTATTTTTTTGGCAACTTTATGTAATTAAGCTAGGTCAATGATACTGTGGCTACATTAACTGGAGCTAGATATTGGGATGATGATGTCATGGTTGCTGTCATTCTAGGAACGGGAACGAACGCATGCTATGTGGAGCGTGTGGACGCTATTCCTAAGTTACACGGGGCAATATCAACATCTGGAAGTGGAACAACGGTATGCATGTGGTATACATATATACTTGTTGAGTAACACTCTTGTACATCAGTTGAATGGTGCAGCTGTACACAAGTAATACTTTTTAATGAAAATAATAGTAATAGTTTTTAGTGAACACAATTAATACTAACAATCTAAGTACCTTTTAGTAAAACAACTAATATCATTAAAAAATACACTTGAGTTGCATATAAGATTTTGTCATACTTGTTTCTCTATTTCATGATCATGATCAGTTATCGCTTGACTCAGATTGTAAGCACCGAGTGGGGAGCTTTCTCAAATGGCCTACCCTTGACTGAGTTTGACAGGGATATGGATGCTGGGAGTATCAATCCTGGGGAACAGGTGTATATCCAAGTCCTTGTGCAATTTTCTTGATTAATTATAATACTATGACAAGTGCTGTTTATAATTTTATCTAATGACAACAGATATTTGAGAAAACAATTTCCGGCATGTATCTTGGTGAAATTGTGAGACGAGTGTTGCTCAAAATGGCTGAAGATGCTGCATTATTTGGTGATTCCGTCCCAGAAAAACTACAAATCCCATTTTCTCTCGGGTATAAATTTTTCTTGTTCAATGTTGAAAAAGGCTTAAACAAATTGCTGCAATTCATGGCATAATCTCGGAATCCCAGTTGGTCATTGACTTGTGATCATACTTATATTTATATGTCAGATTCATTCAATTGAAGAAATTTTGGGCCTTGGAAATGTGTGCATAATGGGGAATTATGAAGTAGTAAATTCCTGGTCATGATTAATACGCTCCAAACTAATTGTATGTTGTAGGACACCAGATATATGTGGCATGCATCAGGACTCTTCCAAAGATCTTGAAGTTGTGGGGTCGATCCTCTATGATGTAGCCGGGGTAAAATTACATTTAAATTGGTTCCGTATCTATTGAGTATTGATGATTTTAGTCTCATACAGTTATACAAATCATTTTTATCAGTTTTAAAAAATCACAAATTAATTATCATCCTAAGAAATAAAATTGTCAATATAAGACTAATATTACATCATTTTAAAAGTTATAAAACTTAATTTAGAAAATTGATTCGTATATTACTAAAATCACCAACACCTAATAGATATGAGACAAAATTTGCAATTTACTCGTAGAAATGCTATTCTTGTCGATAAAAACTCGTATTCTATATATGATCAGGTGAATACTTGCGATTTGAGGTCAAGGAAGATGGTAATAGAGGTTTGCGATACGATTGCAAAACGTGGTGGACGCTTAGCTGGAGCAGGAATCGTCGGAATTCTGAGAAAGATGGAGGAAGAGTGTAAGGGCATTTTAGGGAAGAGGACGGTGGTGGCAATGGATGGTGGGTTGTATGAGCACTACCCTCAATATAGAAGGTACCTCCAAGATGCTGTCACAGACCTTCTTGGGTTAGAGATATCAAAGAATGTAGTTATAGAGCACTCCAAGGATGGCTCTGGCATTGGAGCTGCTCTTTTGGCTGCCACAAATTCCATACACCCACATTGAATTCGGAAACTATTGTATTTGAGTATTTGTGATCGATTACCTTAATTTGATCACCCGGATCTATATACTACCTTCGTTCTGCCATAAGCTTCACTTTACTTTTTGCACGGTGATTAAGGAATATAATATAAAATGAGTAGTAGCAAGTAGGCCACATAAACAGCAGAAGAAGATGCAAATACAGGTGTAAGTAAAACTGAAAGATGCTGCTTCCATTTCTATTAATCCGTACCAGATTTGTAGTGGCGGTAAGTCATCAATGTATACATACATACATATTAACGAGCCAAAAAAACAAAATTAATCAAGGAATTATTTGTCGATTTCGAAGGTGCTGGATGGATTGTAGTTGCAATTGCTGTGTATTTTCAGGATGATTTCTGTCAAACGCCAACGGGAGGTGATGTTGATGTCTCGTACTATATAAAGGCTGGAGTTGTGAAGGCAACAACTGTTGATACTTAGCAGAAAGAGCAGCATTCAAATGAGGGAAAAAAACATGAGCGTAGCTCAGGACAGATCCTCCATTGCTATTGTTATAGTGTGTCTGAAGCTGCTGTCCTGTATAACTGCCCTGATATCGACTGACCTGCACATTGATCAAACCCCGATTAGTATCACAATAATAATTGTTTGAGTTGCTGTTATGTAAAACAGTTTTACTCTACAACTGGTTCACAACTACACACAAAATGCAAGCAAGTTGCTTAATTGTGTTTTGCTAGGACTTACTAGGGGAAATATTTCCATCTGTTCAGGTGACAATAATGCTGAACCAAGATTTAGTATTCGTTTGGATTGAAAAATTTGAAGATAAAAGCTACCTGTTGCGTGGGAAAAGCTGAATTATGGCTGTGGAAAGTAGAATGACCATTCTGGGGCAATGGAAATAGCATGGCTGAGTGATCTTGTGATTGCATGTATGGCGCATTATATTGTACGCGAGGAGCCTCTTTATTAACACTCTCGCCGGTTCCCAAAGACAAAAAGTCATACGCCATCTGCTGATCTTGAACGGGCCTCTTGTGCAAAAGAATATCAGTTTGGATTTCAGATGAATCTTTCGGAATGCCACTAGAAGGCACACCACTGTTTCTACTGTTTACTACCGCTATTTTGTTCACACGAGGCTGTCCACAAGCTGTTAATTGAGCAGGCTTCTCAGGTAACAATTCTTTCGTTTTGGATATTTGCAAGACTTTGATCAGACGACTTATGTACACATGGGCTGTACTTCTCTTCCACGGATTCTTTGAAATGGGGGCATACTGAACCTCCTTTTCTGTTATAAGACTATTCTCAATTACACGAGGCTGAGTGGAAAAAACTGTGCTCTCTAACCGGGCAGGGAATCTGGCATTGGACAATTTTGAATTATTGAGAGATAACACTGACAGCATAAATATCAAAAACTCAATTGATTTTGGGGAAAAAAATATTGTACCTTGAGCAGGATATCTGTGTCTCAGAACACGGAGCTCCTGTTGCAAACGATAGAAACTTGTCTATATTTCAAAATAAAAGATTGTGTATCTCATAAATACACCAGACGAATACGTATATCAAACATCAAAGACCAAAATGAGATAGTTACCGTTACATTTGTCATCTGTGCCATATTGAACTCCAGAGACTCCTTCCTGAGTAATCGAAAACAGACTTAGAGTAAATATTTAGGAGGAATGGTACAATCTAAATTAATACTACAACTCTTGGAAATATACTTGTTCGAGGTGAATTTCTCCTTCACCAAGTGGAGCCGTACCAAGTATTGATACTGGTGGTCTGCCATCACAAAAAGTGACAAATTAACAACTGAAGAGCTATAATTTAATTTTGAAATAAACCGTGTATTGATGAAAGGAAAAAGGAACTTGTAAGCACCTCGAACACAGACTTAAATGGGGTTCGAATCCAGGGGTGGTGGGTCTTTGAGCACCTATATATTGCGATTTAACAACATTTGCTGTTGAAGATTGAGAAGCATCCTCGATCATTACTTGTGCCTCTCCTGTGGATAGATTTGTTAAAACATTTGACGAAAGGAGGATTGTAATAAAAAAACAAAGAAGGTAATAGTAAATCAAACCTTCAGCTGCATTTATGGAATCCCCTTCTTCTGGTATAGCTGAAGATTTAGTTTCGGGTTGTTCATGATCAAATCCAGTTTCATTTGCATCGGTGAACATACCAGCCAAAGCATATAAGGCTTCAGCCACTTCTTCCTCATCTTTGGTGATATGTCTCTTCTTCTGCAAAAGTGAACTCCATTTAGCATCCTTCTGAATTTTGTAAATGAGATGATTCGTCTAACCGTTTTCTGCTTGGATGTCCTTGTACCGTCTTTTCTGAGTGTATTCGACGTGTGATGCTTCTTCTTCTTTGGAATTGGCAGCGAAAAAGCAATGGATTCGCGCCCCCGTTTCTTGATGGCTTAACAAAATAACAATACAATGAAACAAAAAAGTTAAGCATCATCATTAAATGACCAGTTCAACAAAGTCTTTTGTATGCACCCTGGCTGTAACTCAAGGGTAATTTGTGTGCATATATGTTAATGAAATTAAACCAACAGAAAAGACAAGTTGAGGAGAAGAAGTCATTCTGCTATGTTCTGTTTATAAAGTTGACAAATTATGATCATAACAAATGAAATAGAAACAAATGATCATCACATGGAGATACTTTAATTTACACCACTGTAAAAAGTAAAAAAAAAAAAAAATTATGTAAGTGGAAAAGAAAGAAAAAAAGCAAGACAGAGAGAGAACACAAAAGGCTAAAAGAAAAAGAAAAGTAAGAAACTTGAGAGTAAACAACTGCAGAGTAGAAAAGAAGACGAAACTTCTGAGAAGACCCACCATTGCAGAGCCCAGTCCAAAGGGTGGACCTTCTTCTCTAAAACACACATATTCAAAATAATTTAAACAACAAATTAAAATACACACCAGAACGTAGTTTCTTAGGAACAGAGGCATGGTTCACTGCACAACATCCATCAAGAAACTGCAAAACAAAACAAGCACAAGAACAAAAAAGTAAATCTAAAGTCCATCCAAATTGTTTCAAGATAAAGTAAAGGGCTTACCGTTTTAGGTAAGTTGCTGCCATTTCCACTACAAGAGTTTGGTTGAGAATCAAGAGAAGCCATCTTCTTCACGCCTCAAAATTATGGAAAGAGATAACACATAAGGGATAGGCACACAAGAATATAATGCACCAAAAACATATTGCCAAACAAAATTTATGACGCAGAAAAAGACAATAGCCTTATGGATGGGCTTTTTGTTTTTTAGTAGCGTTAATGAAACAAGGGGGTGGAGGAGGATCTTTTGGTAATATCTCAACGAATATACATACATACAGATGTGAATTTCATCAACATACATACCAAGAAAACGTTGTTGCAACCAACTGAGAAAAATAGTCTTATTCACTTCTTTTATACTCGAAGAAATTGACTCTAAACAGATTCAGATCTTCAAAATTCTAGTGAAAATTCAGAGTAATAATGGAAAAAGATGAGAGGAAAAGGGAAAGTAAATGCTGTCCTTTTTATTAGGGGGATGTTCAGAGAATCAGGTTCTTCTTCACGCAAAAAAAGGGACTAATTTACTTCCTGCTTTCTCTCTCTCTCTCTCACATAAACACACACACACACGCAAGAGAATAGACATTGAAATGCTGAAAAGTGTTCTTCACTAACAAGAATTAAAAGGAAGAGAGAGAGAGAGAAATGGGGGTAAAATCATCTCTGTTACAACTACATTCTTGAAAATGTGGAAAATCTGAATCATAACTCCCAAAAAGATGGGCATTAACAACAACTTTAAATGATTCAAAACACCATTATTCCAAATCTCAGGTAACACCCATATGTAGAAACGCAAAACACAAAAAAATCTCCAGAAAGAAAGAACCCAGATGAGAAATTTTAGGAGTAATTGTTTCAAGATACCTCTTTTTCTTGTTTGTTGTGAAAAACAAGCAAATGGGAGTTTGTGAAATGAAATCAAGGGAAAGATGAAAAGATTTTTGTTTCAGTTAAAATCTTCCTTGTGCAGTGAGGCTCACAGGGGAAAATGAAACAACCCATTGCAGCATTATTATTATTATTATTATTATTATGCAAAACATTGCCATAAATTTACGACCGCATTATATAACTGTATTAATGAGGATCCGACGGCTGCTATTAACCGGCTCATTAAAATCGTCTCACGTGTGATTATCAACGGCTGCGATTTTCATCCTGTGTGACGTGGCAATCAGTGTAATGATTTTTCCAGTTAATGAGTTCTGAGGGTCATGTTTTCTGCGTGTCGTCGCCCATGTCTATTGACTCTTTTAACCTTCATTCAACATTTTATTTTTGTTATTTGAATTTGAATTTTAAAAAAAGACAAGTAATAGATAATAAAAAGTTTTTGAATTAAAAAAAGAAAGAAAAGATAAAAATCATAAGTTCAAACCAGAGGCTAAGGTGCCATCGAAAAATGGTACACCCCTAAATACGACCTAGTAATAAAAACAATAATAAATTCTGAAAAAACTGATTAAACTAGAAATTTGAAATCGGGTGAAGGACTATGGAGGATCAAATGCATCGTTCTTACTGCCCTTGAATTTGAGACGTGGATGAAATCATTATCAAACCCTGTTAGTTGGTTGATAGTGTAGTTCGTGCTGATCTAGCCTCGAATTCAATGTAAGAGTAATATATTTTAAATAATACTCCCTCCGTTGAATTTTATTATGCCCACTTCTTCGGGCACGAGTTTTAATGAATATTGATTAGTTTATTCATAAAATAGATAAGTTGAGGGTATGATATGGTATTGTGGGATCCATTTGTAAATAAATGATTGTTTATGAATAAAGTGAATGGCAAAATGGGTAAATAAGTGATGGTAGGAGTGTGGAGATAAATTAGTATGAATAGTATTATTTCCAAAAAGGGTATGAGCATAATAAAATTGGACAACCAAAAAAGGAAAGTGAGAATAATGAAATTGGATGGAGGGAGTATTTATTATTCATCTTATATTTAAAAATAACACATGTAATATTTGATATAAAAAATATGTTAGGAATTAATATACAAGAATTAATTCCCCACCTCTCTACAAGTTCGGACTTTTAAATGAGACGAAATTCTTTCATGGTATCAGAGCAAATCGGGCAAAATGACTTAAAAATACGAACACAACCGTACATAAAAATTATTAATACAATCCCAGTTTTTTTTATTAAAATGTGCAAATGTCAAAATTGTTCAGCGTAAATTTTTTATAGTGTGAAATTTTTATATCTCAATTAAAAGTTTTGTAGAAAGGAGGAATAAATGATTTTACTAACAAAACTTTTAGTGATTAATTTTTATTTGAGAATCAACCCAAGCTACTTGGAGCGGAAGCACACCTAACATTTTTTTTAAAAATTAAGAGTAACACTTGTACGTTCGAATTGTACAATATAATTTTTTGCAATTGGTAATATTGCACCACTCATAAAGTAATATTGTTACGTTTATAAAGTAATATCACAAAATTTTATATGCATAAACACGTTGAATTGTGTAAAAAATACTTTATCCGTCTGTCTATAAACTTCTCATTACCTTTTGATACATAGATTAAGAAAAGTGATAATATCAATAATGTGATTGAGAGAATGAGAGATGTGATTGAAAGAAGGAGAGATAGAGATAAAAATTAAGATATAAAGTGAAATGTAAGAATAAAAAATTAAAAGTATTTACCAAAAAAAAATATGAGAAACTTATAAACGAACGAACCATAATGGTAAAACGAAAGCTTATACAAAGACGAGGAAGTACCGTCAAAAAAAAAAAAAAAAAAAAAAAGGAGGAAGTATGATATTACTTGCAACATTTTATATGTATATGTAAAATTATGATACTACTCGATATAGTATTACATCCCAATTAACTTGTTTTGACGGGAAAATGTTGGAAGAAAATGTGTCTATGTGCTCTGCTTGTGCAACTCTGATTAATTTGTGCAATAAAATTCAATCAACACATTATTTTCTAATATCATCCTACAATAATATCCTAGAATATGATTCATCGGAAACTAGCCTGATTCAGTGATTTCAAGGTTTATCTCAAAGTGGAGGGAGGTGCATAGATATTCTCAGTTTTTTTTTTCTTTTCGTAATTCATATCTAATTAATTATTGATAATAATTTACTCCTAAGTTAATAATTAATAAAACGGTGTATAATGTGCGTGATTTTTTTAATTAAACTATAACTTCTTGATTTTTTTATTTTTTTTATCAAATTGTACTTTTTAAATATGTAATTTGTCCAAAAAAAAAAAAAAAGGAATATATATCAAACTTTTGAAAGGTCAAACTTGACAACATAATTTGACACATGTCTTACTTAATTAATTTCCACATTACACATAAGATTAATTTTAAATTATAAACTCAATAAAAAATAAGCAACATGTATAACTATATACACTTAACTATTAAACAACGCATCATTAAAATGATTGAAGAGATAACAAATCATCATATATTAGGTATATAAATAAAGTGATTTATCGAAATTTCAATGCTTTCTAAGTTCTTAGATTTTTTTATTTCTTTAATCAAACTATATAGAATAATTTTGAAGAACTGAACTTATAATATAAATGTAACTATTAGAATAAAGAGGAGAATAATAAAGGAAAATGATAGATTTTAAATAAAATGTGTGCATCTCATATAATATACTTAACTAATACAATAACAATTAACAAACATATATGTACCAAAATATTGACACATCAACATAAAGACAATGCATAAGTATTCTAAAACTTCCATGATACTCTCTTTATTTAATAAAAACTTATTTATTGTCATAGTAAATTAAACAATTCGATTATTATTTTAAAATAGGAGAGTAGAGAGAGAGCTCATCAGCCTTCCACTGCCTCTCTAGAAAACTCATGCTGAGATGAAGTCCCACTTCCATGCTTGGTCGACTCAGCCCTTCTTCCATCATCCTAACAACAACAACCAAAAAAAAATCAATTATTGAATTTAAATTTTAAGAGAAGAATAAATTAATAGCAAAAAAAAAAAACAGAATTTAAAAATATTATTTTAGAAAAAATCGTTTTTGGATGCTAATTTGCTTTGACTTTTCAGTGCAGCTCAATTCGCTATTGGACATATGTCATTAATCTAAAATATGAAATACGGAAGTGAAACAGGGAATTCGGACCGCGATTAAGTATTTATATATATATATATATATATATATATATATATATAGTTTACAAATATATAGAATTGAAAATAAAATCAATTTATTGATAATAATGTATCCAATTCAAATTTTGAGAAAAAATCACTTCTATTTTTTTTTAAAAGCAAAAAACTTATATGTATTATGGTGCAATTGGTGTGTATTTTTAAACAATGTTTGATTGTTTTCACTCAATGTTTATTTTAAAAAAAAAAAAAAAAAAAAATTATGCATCAATTACACATAAATAATCATATGCACAAACAACTTTTACGAGATCGCATCCTCCAGGGCTATTGTTTCCAACCCTTTTAAAAATGGAAACATGTATACATATAATTATATACATGTGTTGTACTCCAATATTCATCCACATAGTATGTGTGTGTATATATTGCACAAATATTTACACGAGACTATAAGACTAAATTAGTGGTATATATATTTTATTTTTGTTTCAAAGTGATACTACTACTTATTTTAAAATACTAATTTAAATTATATTTTGCAATTGAGATGCATTTTAATTTAAAAAGTATTCCTGAAAATATTAATTAATTTTTTAAAAAAGTAATAATATGCATGTGCAATTGCCAATTGGTGTAGAGGCCAGGAAACATATAATGTTTATGAAGGTAAAGTATTTATAATATTACCTCTGCGAGCTCAACTGATTCTGTAACAACAAGCTGGTTGTCTAAAAGTTTGGCCTGAAGATTATAAATAAAGTATAAATTAATTCTTATTTTAAGACTTAGAATGTAGAAAAAATAAAAAGTATTTAAGAAAAAGTTGTCAACAAATTTAATTTATACGAAAATAGAAGACGCATACCTTTGAGAGGCGAGTACGGTGAATGGCAGTCGAGAGGTATTGTTGGTAAACACCAGCTTCAAGAACCGAGTTGATGTTCTCAACATTCGGATCATAATACCTGTCAAAATGGGTAACTTAACGAGAGATTAGTGAAGTATTTTTTAAAGTGAAATTACTAATACTAACAAATTTATATTTTTAATTAAAAAAAAACTACAAAAAATAAAGGGATTAAAGTTTTTTTAGTCCTTTAAGTTGGACTAATTTTGAATTTGGTCCCGATGGAATACACATTTTGATTTTAGTCCCATAAGTTGGTCGAAATTTTGAATTCAGTCCAATTACTACAATTTGAGGTAAATAAATCGATCAAATCCACTGATTTTTGCATTTTTCTGCACATGAGCAAATTCACAGTTGATTTGAATTGCACACGGGCTAAGAATTTGACCGGTTTATTTACCTACAATGGTAGTAATTGGACTGAATTCAAAATTTCGGCCAACTTATGGGACCAAAATCAAAATGTGTATTCTATCCGGACCAAATTCAAAATTAGTCCAACTTAAAGGACTAAAAAAACTATAATCCCAAAAATAAATACCAGTTGCACAATGCAATTGGTGGATACATGAGAATTTTACAATTTTCTAACCTCATTTTCTCCACCGATTCGCGTTGTCGCCTAGTTAGCCTATCCAACTTTTCTTGAAGTTCCTGAATATCAAGAATAGTTTTATAATTATAATAAAAGGTTAGTCATATATATAGTTAAAATATCTTATTCTAAATTGAGTTGTTCTTTTGTGCATTAATCGAAAAGTGCAATTGTGCACAAATAGCGTTTTTTAGTAAAGCAAGTAACACTTCTGTTGCACATACACATCAATTGCCCAATTGACATTATACAATACTTTGTTTTCTAAATTTCATTTCATCTTATATACGGAGTATATTTTAAATAATGTTTCATTACATGTATTGACATATAGTATAATAAATTAACATATGTTGTATATAAAAATTAATAAATCATAGGATGAAACAGTAATCAAAATATTATGTTATAACCCAATTGAAATTACTAACACTATTCGTGATATTTTTTAATATAATGATGAAAATTATATTGAAGATGTAACATTTATAAAACAAAGATTCAATATAGTGTTACCTCGACACTGCAATTGGCAGCCAGCAAATGATCCACATAGCCCATGTCAAAGAAAGAAAACGTGACATTAAAAATTAATAATATTGAGTTTATTATTTATTTTAAATTAGTGATTTGTCTTATATTTTATTATCTTTAATGCATATCGTGTGTGTGACATATATTAAAAATAATATAATACGGAGTATAAAATTAAAATATAGAATAGACGTAAATGGAATAAGAGATTACAGTGCAATCTTTTCCAGTATTTCTCCCTCGCGCTTTATCTCCTTAAGTTTTGTGGACAAGTACTGCAAATGTAGATGTATCAAATTAAAAGATGTGTTTTTTTTTAATTAAAGTTTATTTCTTTTCAATTATAATTAATACTTAATTAAATTTAAGAGAACACAATTTTGAAGAACTATGATGCTATAAATAGATAAGTACCTCTTCATTTTTCAAAGGCCTGCAGGTTAAAAAAAAGTGAAATTAAATAAGTAGAATGACGTTAGGTATTTAAATTAATATATATATATATATATATATCGATCAATTAGGTATTTAACAATAAATTAAACACATACCCTCCTCTTAGCTCGTCAGGCCTATCAACAAAACGGAGAAAGACATCCTCAACTCTGTCGAAGCACAAAAAAAAAAAAAAAAAAAGTAAATAAACTAGTGCTACATCCAGTGCCCCCCACTCAATTTCTTAACTTTTGTTATATATATTGTTATTCTCTTCCTTTTTTACATGTATTGTACTAGCCCAGTGGTTATTGTATCTAAACAAAATTCATTTGCCCAGGTATCAACTGCTGTTGACAACAAATTTAATTTTTTCTCTTTTTTTCTTTTATTTGCTCTCTTAATTATTATTTTTTTTAGTTTTTCCATATATTCAATTCAACTATTTTATTTACTTTATATATAAACATTTATAAAATTACCACTAAACACTCTTTCATTGCATATAACAAATTTAAGAGCACCGCCCTATAATACTTGCACACTCCCAAAATGGAAATAACCTAAAAATTAATATACTCATAATATTATTTTATTTTTGACATTGTCACTTATTTTGGGCCCCCTATATAAAATTTCTGGGTCCGTCACTGGCTACATCCGTGTATATATTAAACGTGCATGAAATTTTATTTATTTTACAGAAAAAGGAAAAAAAATGATTGAAGGAGAAAAATAAAATAATTAAAATTAGAGTAAACAAAAAATAATTTGATAAATTCATTGTTATAAAATTAGAAAATGAGAATAAAAGAAAGCTGTTTTGCAGATAAGAAACTTCAAAATTAGACGTAAATGAGATTAGTTGGCTAGAACAATGACATCCCTCAAATCTACTTATATAAAAATAATGTATATATGCATTCATACACACATAATGAAATCATTTGTTTCATACTCCACAGTTAGGATGAATAATATGTGGAAGGTCCAAAAAAAATCCAGTGGGTTGTAAATACCACATCACAGCATGTTTTAAAGCACGGAGAAATACTAATGAAACACGAAAATTAAAACAGAGGATTCCAAGTGTACATGCATACCTTTGATGGGTTGGAAAAGCAGTAAGTTGGCCAGAGGGAGAAAACATGACGAGGCCGATGTCCGTATCACACAAAATCGAAAGCTCCTTCGCCTTCTTTATTATTACTTCCTTGCGTTTCATGTAAGTAGCCTGCCGAGTTGTGTGATTTTCTATTTTTTGCATTGCAGCCTTCATTCGTGCCATCGAACAAAAAACACAAGAGAGAGAGAGAGAGAGAGAGAGAGAGAGAGAGAGAGAGAGAGAGGTGGGAGTAGAATTCACGAATAGTGTGATTCTTATATGGCAATAAAAGAAAAAAATGGGTTTATTTATTAATGTTGAATCAATCCAGAGATTAAATGTTGCACAAAAAATGTGATTTTTGTTTTATTACATAATCTTCTTGCATAGTTGACTAGTCAATACTAATTCATTACATAATCTATAGCCTAAAGGCCTGGATGCGCTCACACACCTTTTTGGCATCATCTTTTTCTCTTTTTTTCCCGACGAACAAGATGAAATCTTTTTGTGTGGGAAAACTATTAATTTTATTTTTTATTTGTTTATTGATTATAATCAGTTAAATTATAATTATAGTTTATTATTTTAGTTACTAATTACGTAGAGTAAAATTGTTTTTCTTGTGGTTTGTAATTGTATGTATTTGTGTTGGGTTATCGATTAAAAAAACTGAAAAAATGAATATATATATATATCTTGTAATCGAAAGCATATATCTTGTAATCGAAAGTAATTTATTTAGGTTAGATCATAGTCTTAGGTCTAGTTTGGTTTGCTTGATTAGGTTGCATTAGATTTAATTGACTTTTTATTTTCAACGAATCAAATGTTTGGTTTGATTGATTATGGCCTGGGATTTATATATGCAAGATCCGACAATTTTGTACTATTTTTTATGCATATGTGGGATTATTAATTATAGAAGATGGATGAGTTAATTTATCCAACATCATTTCATCCATCAATTCAAACTAACCCTTATTACATATCCAATCGACTCTATCAGAGAATATCACCTGATAATTAAGATAAGATAGGGTTAAAAGATTTCTCCTTTTTTTTTTTTTCGAGGAAAAAACGTGTTGTACGTGGGCATTTTCACATTGATATATGGAACCATTTGTTAAGAGTCCAGTTTGGTATGTTAGATTTGCTAAAAATAGATAGGTAATAAGTACAATATCTAATCAGTTATAAAATAAAAAAAAATTATTCAGGACAAAAATATGTATATACCAAAATGATCGAACAAATCATCTACGATTCAATTTAGGTCATTTGAGAAAAATGGATTTAATCATAAATATCCAAACATATCTATAAAATCGGATTTAAGTGGCATCTGGGCGGCCAAGTCGTTTCTATTTAATACAAATGAAACTGACTATCAATTTCAAGGCATCCAAGTATGACAAGTCAACAAGGCGATGCGTCGCGGATTCTCAGCCGCTCCGACGCTAGAAAAAACTCTTGCTCCATCTTCAGGGTACCAGATAGCTTAATCTAGATCATCGACCGCTACTATCAGCCCCACATAGTCTTTGTCGACTCCATTTGTCACGGCGATCCACGCCAGAGAATGATTGAAGAACATAGATTTTATATTTTTTTTTACTCTTTTATTGCTTTTAAAATCCTAATTTCAAAATGACTAGGCGATCTGACTGAAATCCTACTAACTACTGATTTCAACAACCTTGGAAAGAGGTCGCACATATACCATGTGATATTTGTATTCATGTCAGATCGACATCGCCTCTCTACCATGCATGCAACTCCCTTAATTTTGTAAAAACTCAAAGCTGCTATATTTTTAAAAAATCATTTTGAAAAAAGAAAAAAAAAAACTACAACAACATAAATGCAAAATATTAATTTCATTTATTAACGACAATAGCAATATACTATTATTCTATGTACTCCCTCCGTCCCATAGAAACTTGCACACCTATGAGGGCACACAATTTAAGAAATATGTA
Organism: Galeopsis tetrahit; assembly: GCA_963675135.1. NCBI lineage: Eukaryota > Viridiplantae > Streptophyta > Magnoliopsida > Lamiales > Lamiaceae > Galeopsis > Galeopsis tetrahit. The sequence goes on from OY776131.1 coordinate 68,075,960, forward strand.
AGAAAAGGTGTAATGATTGATGTTTTGAGGGGTAGTTTTGTAAAGTTTTATTAATAAAGTAAAGTAAAAAGTAAATTGAGTGTGGAAAAGTAATGACATATGGGTAAATAAGAGTATATTTTGAGGGTGGGAGTTATCAAGTTTATGGAGTGTGCAAATTGGTATGGGACATCTATTTATAGAAAGTGTGCAAATTCACGTGGGACGGATGGAGTATATGTTATCCATCATATATATTTTATTCCTACGATGCACATACTGATTTAATCATCGAATATGTAAGTAATATTAACTTGTTATAAGAGGTCGTGTGACATCATACAGAACCTACCTACGTAGTTCATGTTAATGGTCTACACATTGGCCGGTCTACTTATTTCTTAATTAGTAACAATATCTTGATTTAAAAATAAAAAACTGCATATACATTTTTTTTAATTCATAATTAACTAGGGCTACTCTTTTGTGAAATATTACAGTCACTCACACTCACATTCTTTATAAATACACTCATTAACAACTCAACCCATATTTTTTATAAATACACCCACTAACAGTTCAATTCACACCCATATTTTTTTATAAATACACCCACTAGCAGAAATTGTTCTTAGTCGTCTTCTCCGAGCAGTTTTCGGCCACCCCAGCCCGTGGCCTAACGCTGCAATTTACGACGGCCTTAATCTTTAAATATTTTCTATTTCTTTAAATATTCTCTAATAATTATTATGGATCAAGGTTATTTTATATTACTACATGTAATAATATATGTTACTATATGTTATAATGTGAGTTACTTAATCAATAAAATTTCTAGAAAAAAAATACTACATAAAAGAATCAGTATTACTATATAAAAAATTATATGTTACTACATACTACAGTTTGAATTACTACATTGAATATACGTTTGTTACTATATGTAACTTTATCAAATGATTTGCATTACAGCATGGTTATTGTGTTTACTACATGCGATAATATATGTTACTACGTATTATAATGTGAGTTACTACATTAACAAAAACACTAGAAAAAAAAAATGGGTTACTAAATAAAATAATTTGTATTATTATATAAAATAGTTTGTGATATTACTACATAAAATAATGTGTGTTACTACATATTACAATTTGAATTACTACATTTAATATCCTGCGTTCGTCAATAAAATAAAAGATAAAAGAATTACAGAAACTGAGGGGTTAAATTTTTTTGTGAAAATTAGAACACAAGCGGGTCAGTTGATAAATAAATTAAGAATTAACCCAAATGAATTAATGGTGGCTCAATAATATATATTTTCAGCCCATTGACTTAATAAGTTAATATTTTTAGCTCAATTGACTTAATTGGTCAATATTGCATGTATGCAATATTGCATACAAGTTTTTGTGCATAGCTATGTATGATAATAATCATTTTCACTAAATGTACTCATCATAGTAGCAGAGTAAGCCATTTATGATATTAACTCACTAAATTAAATTACATTTTAAAAAATCCTACCAAACCATGGACCTAGAAAGGTAAATAACACGCTTACAATGCTAATATATAAAACTTGTTTGATTTGATAATCATATATATATATATATATATGTTTTGTGTTGGTAGTTGGTAAATTGGTTGAGTGACAAATCGACAATTAAGATTAATCACGAATTCAAATGAATTACATCTCCTTATATTTATTTCCTTATTTGGCAAATTAGGGATGACATTAGATAAGTCTTATGGGTAGGATCCTCATTTATTTTTCATAATCCACAAATCAATTTTCATGTTCATCCCCATATGGGTCATTCTTATCTCTATCTCGTCGGTATTATGTATTCACACCAATCTGAATATTACAGATAAAAAGTTTGTATGAAACGAATTCACATCACACATGAATAATATGAAACGAATTAATTTTTGTATTATATTATATTATATTATATGGTCTCACCCAACACCCCTCAATATTATATTATAACCTATAGTTTTAAGGTCCTGATGAAGATGTGAACACTCACAATTTAACCCAACACAATTTCCAAATAAATTAGAATCAATTTTCCTTAAAATAATTTTGTACTTCAAATCCAAGCGTCATCATTCAATAAAAAATTGTAGGATGGTATTGCAGATTTACATGTATCATGTATGGGTTGGGGATTCTTGACATTAATTATCTTTAATTTATTTTTTTTATTTATAGTTTTCTAGTACTGGTTTACATAATTTCTTTGTTCAATGTATGATTTTTATATAAATATTTTGGAAATTCAATAAAATCTTTTGTTCTTTAAATTTTATTCCATTTTATGTACTACTACTATTATATAATCATTTTAAAAAATCAGTTTTTGATGTCGCTTCTTTTTTTTTTTTTTTTTTAAGTTTTAAAATTTTACTTTATTATATTTTATTTTTAAAATTAATTATTTTTTTTATTTTTAAAATTATTTCGCTTTTTTCCATTAAAAATCAGATTTTAAAATTAGGATTATTTTCTTTTTTTTTTTTTTACACGTCAGCTATGTCGAATTGCAAAATATACTAAATTAAATTTCATAAGACAAATTTTTGTATATATACTTGCCAACTATGTCATTGGTGCAATTTCTTATAATTTCTAATACCGCGTCATATATTATATGATATCATACATTTATAAAATAATACTTCTATCATAGTATTATTTTTCACACAGTTCGATATGATTGTGTGTGTAAAATGTTGTGATAAGCAAAGTGATATAACTAAATAAGTAATATGATATTATAAATTACAAGAAATTTAAGCATACGGATTACGATAAAGTATTAGGTACATGAACAAAATTGAAATCACGTGACTGGGATCTTCGTCTTTATAGATTTCTCAGACCAAAAAAGAGTCATTTTCAAATCTCACTTTTATATTCATACTTCCTTGAAGAAAACGAAAATTCACGTCCAGTTACCACATGATAAATTGAATCTAATGTTTAGAAATAGAGGAGAATGAGACTAATATTATAGACAAACTCAAGTTAAATGCATCAATTGACAATTGTTTTTCTTTTACTAATGAATAAATTTTTAACCTAGATATTATTATTACCAGCAGCAAGTACTATAAGTGAAGAATGAATAGTTTGACAACAAAATTAAGAGAAATATATTGCATCAATCTGCCAAGTCCACTGCAAAACAGTCCATAAAAAAAACTGATACAAAAAGGCCACTGTTTCAAGTTGATAATAATAACATAAATGGAATCCTGTATGAAATATATAGTATGTCTTTAACACATCCAAGAGGCAGATCTCTTGATATGTGGCTTCATCTGTTTGTCTTCCTCAAGTGATATCATACCCAAATGAGACGGATCCTCCAGCATCATTTTAGCCACCAAATAACCAGCTATAGACCACGTCTGGTTCTTACGAGCCTGCTTCCCTACGTAGCGCCCCAGCTTTCCATCATAATATTCAGCCCAGTGATCCTTCGCCAAACGAGCTTCCACAAGTTCTATCGCCCGTCTTGCTAGTTGTGGTCGCCCACACTTGATGCACGCCGCTGTTAGAAGCCATATAAGGACTACATGCAAGTAAACATAAAACCAGATTAGGAAACCTCTTAAATAGATTCACCTTCCTGAATTGAAATTCAATATTTTAGTAAGACATCTTGAAAGCAAAAATAGGCAAAAAAGACTAAAAAAACATTTCCCATGAATTTAAACCAAATACAAATATTTGTGAGGTTAATCAAGTTTACCTGGCCAAGAACCTCCATTGTGGTAACTCCAGCTGGTATTCTTCGGATCACAGCCCGTGACTATTTTCCATTCATGATTTTCCATGGCTGGATAACAGATCTTCAACGGCATTTCTCCGACCAACTCATCCCAACGTGATTCGATGAGATCCATTATAGCTGAAGCCTGCTCGGGAGTTGCTAAGGAAGACAGAATCGCAACACAGTTTCCCAAGCAAAACCAACGGAAATCCATCCTCGCAGGGCTAACATTCCCGATGAAATAACCACCTCGTTTTGGCATGAAATCGAACACCCAGTCGTCGAGGGAGTCGGGCATCACATTGAACTTGTTCACAGCTGTGTGGGAATACTCCTCTGTCTTGTAACGGTATATATCGTTTAGCTGTTTGACATCGAGCCAAAAGTAACTCCTCATGTGGAAGCTCAATGCATGCAGACGTTTAACTATTCTATCAGCACAATCCTTGCCCTCGTCGTCTTGCTTAAGCAGAAGCAAAGCGCACCTCAGGGCCATAAAGAATAATGCTTGTATCTCTATAGGATACCCGTAAACACCCTGAAACATGAACAAGCACTTTAGCACACACTCCCTTCGACCCATTGTAATTGTCGTTTAAGGATGTTTCATTCTCAAAATGACAGTTATTTTGGGTAAAAAAATCTTCTCTGGAAAGAATTAAATGGGTCAGAGGTAATAAATATATTTTGGTTCAAAGTTAAAACTCATAAAAGCTTTACAAGAAAGATTGCTCACCATCCTACGATCAATCATACTGCATCCATCAGCACATAACAGAGTTGGGAAAGTATCAAAGCCTTCAGACAGGCATAATGTCATAATAAGTCGAATGCCCCTCTGGACTTCAGGCAATTCGGCCAAAGAAGAGTCACCCGTAGACTTGGTGTATGCTCGTAGAAGAATGATCCACCAGAAGCCAGAATCAACAGGAGCCACTCTACCAATAGCGCATTCCCCAAAATCTGCAATTATAGTTTCATTGTTTCTTACAGGATCGTGTAGAACTTTAAAACTCGCGGGCATCACCCCTGCCCCTAAAGTGAAATTATCCACCTTTTTCTCCCATGATTGGAGTCGAACTGTTTTGAGAAGGAAATTCTTTACAATATCAGGCTCGCCGTTCATCAAGAAGGCCAGAGCACTAGGAACAAAGTCTCTGACAAACACCTATTACCAAAATAATCCTCATTAGCTATGCAATTTAAGGTTAAGAGAATATCGCAAGTCTCAAAGGAATACACTTTTAGTGAAGTGGTCATAGTAGAAGTTTGGTATGCACGTAAGAAAAAAATAAGCTCTTTCCTTGTTAAAAGTTACGCATGAATATAACTTCATAGAAGCACTAACATACGGACATACTATTGAACCTGCGAGCCATCATGCGCAACATATCTTCTTATAGAGATAAGAGCTTGTATATATTGACTATGCATTCGTCTTATATAAAATGTTTTTATTGTTCAACTGATTCACAAATATCACTTTATTGTAAAATAACTAATGTTGTACTTTTAATGAAACAGCTAGCACTGTTAAAATACACACAATATACAAACCAATTGCACAGTAAAACTGGTTTACATAGGAATTTGCCATTAATTATAAGAGTTGGAACTTCTGGATGAATAATCTATGTATACTTTGAAGTTGAACACAGGATACTCAAACATATGCTTGCAATTTAAAATATTGATCATATAAGATTGCAAATATAGAAAGCATTATTGAAAAATGGTCAATGGTGTACATCATTCATGCATTAGATCACAAACCGATCAAAGGAAAAATATTTATAGAGTCTCAAATTAAAAAGTAGTCATGCAATATTAGGACAGAGTTATGAGTAATCCTTATCAAAAGCATCACCTGATCATAGTTTAGTTCTTCAGATGAATGATCCAACGCAGCAATAGTCCCGACTGGTTGGCCTCGGAAGTGAACTATCGATGACTGCAAGGCCGCCCATGCCTCGGCCACAATCGGATGCGTCTCCACACAATAAAACGATCTAGGAGTGCTCACCCCAGACCTACCCGGGGAATGAACACTTGCATAATTTTCAAAAAGACGGGACGAGTTCTCGTTGTTCTTGTAAAACTGACGGGGCGGAGACGTGATGGACATTTCACTAAAGGATCTTTCGTCGAAAGATCTCTTGCGTTCGATATTCACGTGCCTCGGTCTTTCCAATAATCGAGATAAATCGGAATCTCCAATCTCGAAAATCGATGAATTCGAGTCGTTGTTATTAGTATTTTGTTTGGAGTTTCCATTCTGGGAACCATCAACAATTGGAGACATAGCTCAAAGATTGGTTTAATCCAACTCTCTGCAGTTAATAAAGAGTAAATACTTAGGTTTATAAGGACTTTTTTCAAATTGGGATAAACTAAAAGTCAATGCATAATTGCTGAAAGCTTTAACATCAAGAAGCAACACTACATCACACCACCAAAAGTCAACTATAAGCATGACGAATCTGATTCAAGAGCCGGCCGTTGCCGCCGGATATTATTCTTTTTTCTTTTTTTTTTTCAATTTTTTTTAGCATAAACACATAATCAATCGGTTAAATGGTATGAAATAGGACGAATCACACATCTGGGACATTTTAATCAAGGATTTACATTTTAAATACTCAATCACAAGCAGATAAATACAGGGGATTCAACAAGAAACGTAACTCCCATAAGATAAGACATGAATACTACAAAATTGATGTTTAAATTCAGGAATATTGAAGTATAATTTCCAAATTAACTGTTAAAAAGAAGTTGAGAAGCTAACCTTACAGGGCTGGCACAAAATTGAAATCCTAGCAATGGAGGAATGAGAATGAGAAAGACCAGAAGAGTTGAAGAAGAAAATAATAAGAGAAGAAAGAAAGACTTTGGGGAAGAGTGAGGCTATTATTTTATTTTATATAATTCAAACTAACCATTTTTTTACACATATTTTAAGAAAAAATAGATACAGTGAATAAAGTAAGAATATTGTGAAATTATTGTAACATAAAAAGAAATGAGCATATTTTAATAAAAATGTACTCCCTCCGTCCCAGGATTACTTGCACGGTTTGACCGGCGGTGAGGTGTAAAGTGAATATGATGAGGTGTAAACTAAAATGTATGTAAAAATGTGGTGGCAATTTTGAAAATAAAATGATGGTTGGGAGGACATTAATTTTGTGGGATATTTTCATATTAAGAGTGTGCAAGTAATTTTGGGACGTCCAGGAAAGTGTGCAAGTAATTACGGGACAGGAGGGAGTAACTTTTAAGAAATATTAGTATTAAATGGATAAGAATATTTAAATAGAAAAGGATAAAAAAAGGTTAGATAAAAATAAGTAGATAAATAGTACTCCCTCCGTCCACCAAAAGTGTGCTCACTTGTTTTTTTAGGTCCACAAAAAATACGTTTATTCTATTTAAATAGTTCACTTTTGAATATTTTTTTTACTTTAATAACAAGATTGAGTATCTACCAAATATATTTTTTACTCGTTATCCCAAATATATTCTTTATAAATAAAATATGATTTTTTTAAAAATATGTATAAAAAAAAGTGAGCATACTTTTGGTGGACAGGGGAGTATAAAATAATAAAAATAAAAAGAGATAGTGAAATATTGATAAAAATAAAAATAAATTACTTAATTATTACACTTTAAATGATAAAATGAAACACTTGGTTTATGACGTTAATTATTAATGAGTAGTATGTGCAGTTAGGACAGCAAGAGGCGCGCCGGTTGTTGAGACTTGATATGGTGGTAAAGGCCCACTTTATCTCATTATCTTATTCTTATTGGTGTGTCATATGAAATCATTTTCTATTTTAGATCTTTTATTGTGCATATTTTTTTTTATTGTGCATATTAATGGACCCAATAATATACAACATGAGGCTAATTTGTCATAAATATATATATATTTTTTTTAGATGGTGATTTATTTTAAAATATGATTACGAGTTATATAATTCATCTCATATATAAGATCGTCTCTTATAAGTTTTTAGTTGATTAATAATTTGTATTTTGATAATTCAATCAACTAACTCAAGTTATTAGTATATTCATTCCGTTCATATAAAGTGTGTATTTTTTATTTTTTTTAATTATTCAAGTACGCATGTTTCGTTTTTTGAAAAATATATTTCATCACCACACTTATTTTTCCACTCTATTTTATGTACTTTAATCTATTTCATCAACTTTATTTATTTTATATATAAATAAATAATATTTTTTAAAACACGTACTCTTTTCGTCCCACAATAACTTTCACACTTTCCTTTTCGTGACCATCTACAATAACTTTCACACCCTTAAAATGGAAAACCCTCTGTAAACTCCACCCTCACAATATTCTCAATTTTACACAAATGTCATTATTTTTTCTCCACACATATATAAAAGTCAACTCATTTTTTACTTTATACATAAAGTTTTACAAAATTACTACTCAAAACTCCATTCATTATTACAGTTCCTTAATTTATGTGTCTACCTACCTATGAAAATTATTTCGGGACGAAGGAAGTATAAAAAAGTGGTAGTCAATTGTCTTTTCAATCTTCAATCAATTATGAAATTCAAAATTACTTACATGTTCTTCTAGAATCTAGAGCAAGTGTGAAAATTATATTCAATCACAGTTAATGAAATGATAAGAGTGGTCCACTATATATAGGGATTACAAGAGACACACAAGAAAATAGACAAACAAGAAAATAAATATAAACTATAAATAAAATATTGTTACCTATAATATATTATAGGAATAGTATAATGTATTATACTATTCCTATAATATATTATTCTATTATATTCTCTAATATTCTCCAATACCCCGGTCAAGCGAAGCTGGGAATGTAAATGGACACGAGTTTGGTACGCAACAATCTGAAGCGAGTTTGAGATAGAAGCTTTGTGAAGACATACCTGCTCGTCGAGGACGCCGAAAAAATTGAGAAGAAAGGGGAAGGAGCAAGGCGGCGACGGGGGATACCAGCTCGTCGGAGACGCCGAAAAAATAGGGAGAAGGGGAAAAGAAAAATAGGGAGGAGGAGAGAAGGGTTTCAGTGTATTAGACTGATATCATGGAAGAATTATATTCAATTACCGTTAATGAGATGATAAGAGACAAGAGACACACAAGTAAATAGATAAATAAAGAAATAAATATAAATCATAAATAAAAAATTGTTACCTATAATATATTATACTATTTCTATAATACATTATACTACTATTTCTATAATATATTATTCTATTATATTCTCTAGCAAACAATCGTCTTGCAATTGCCAATTGACCAGTCGAACATCGTAACATGTTTGTTCCAATATCATTCATTGATAATGTATCTCCATCTTGAGGTGTGATAAAGTTTTCTTCACAAGTAGTACGTATTATTCAAATCGAATATCAATTTTTTTCTCGGATTCCCCATGATATATATTTATTCAATTTCTTATTTAAATTATTACAAAAAATTAAGGTCATATATTTCAAGTTCATCCATAGTTAAATGCTCCCTCCGTCCAATTTTATTATGCACATTTCTCTGGACACGAGTTTTAATGAATATTGATTAGTTTATGTATAAAGTAGATATATAAGTTGAGGGTATGATGAAATGTTGTGAGATTCATTTATAGGTAAAGTGTTTGTTTATTAATAAAGTTGGTAGCAATTTGCGTAAATAAATGATGGTTGGAGGTGAAGATAAAATATTGTGAATAGTATTATTTTTAAAAAGAAAAAAAGTGGGAATAATAAAATTGTATAGAGAAAGTAATATTTTGGAGCAGGTATTTTTGTTTAAAGAAAGACCTCATGTGAAGTTGACAAAAAGATATTTTCAATTTGCCCGACAATATTCATTTTATATGTAGTAGTAGAATTAAATTAAATTAAATGTATCAAGTGCATAAAAAAAAAAATTGAGAACTAGATATGCAAAATAATTTGTACAAGACAGCCCACCTAACTGAAACAGACAGTTGGCCGACACGTTGGATTTTATGGAGATCTCCGAAGAATGGTGTGGGAAATTCCACGATGATTTGTTTTATTTAGACATTATTAATAATACTATAGTAGATAATATATTTTTATTATTCTATTATTATTTTGTAAATTGGATTTTGTGAAAGTAGACGACCCCAGGCAAGAGTACGTTATAATTCTTGGTCGCTTTTATTTAAAGAAAAATGTTGGGTGCAGGAGATTGAGCACACGCGCACGTGATAAACGCTGAGATATCTTCCATAACGGATGTTTTGGGCGTATTAGCATACCAACTTTGAATCAATCAATCATTTGAATCCAAAAAAAAAAAAAGAATCAATCAATCATGCCCTCCATTCTTGGATGACATATCACAGCTTGTACATTATTGCTACAATTTTTTACTTTTTCTCTATACCGATGATGAAAGCTACCCAAAATTTTGGACACAGGAATTAAAAAATACTTCTTCCATTCATGAAATGTAGTCCCATGATAGTGAGACACGTGTTTTAAGAAAAAAAAAAGTAGATAAATTAGATAAAATAAGGGTATTGTAGGGTATTGTGGGGTCCATTGTGAATAAAGTGATAGTTTGTGAATAAAGTGATAGTTTGTGAATAAAGTTGATGACAATTTGAGTAATTAAGTGATGATTGAAGGGTGATAGTTTTCACTTTTCATAAAGAGTATAAGACTACATTTTGTGTACAAAAAATATAAGGCAAATAAGACTACTTTTCGTGGACGGAGGGAGTATAATAGAATAAGTAAATGTACTAGAGCTTATGTGATTGAAAGAGAATACTATAATTAAATGTAAAATAAGTAGTTTGTTAAAAACGAAATGAGTAACTTTCATTAGAACGGACTAAAAAGAAAAGTTTGATAGACTTCATTCATTGAAATGGATGAAGGAAGTATGGAGTAGTTTGGATAAAGTGGAAGAATGTAACTTTTTTTTAGTTATTTACTTATTTTAGGGTTCTTGAAATTTAATTATGTTTATATAGATAATAGATTTTGTGATACTTTTAGGTTGGGATATCAAGAAATTCAATGGTATTTTAATGGATAAATAAGAGTATACTATCACGTTCAAGGTATATTTTCTTCTCATTTTTTGTTATCTAGTTTAATTTTCGTTCATACGATTTTTTGTTAATTATCTAGATCAAATTCAAAGTGTTCGAAAAAAAATCGGACATCATGTTCGAAATTTTTTCATGAACAAAATTAAGTTGTTCAAATTTTTTTCCAAAACAAACACAAATTGTTCGAAATTTTTTTCAAAATAATTACAAATTGTTTGAAAAAAGATCCCGAACCATTACCAAAAATCCTAATTTTCCTAATTTTTACAAAGCCTAGGGGAAGGCACGAACGGTAGCGGCGAGGGGTTTCGGCCGCGAATGGCCGCCTTGTTGCAGAATATATATATTTTTTAAATAAGTGATGGGAGGCCGCCGACGCCGAAAACCCTAACTCACGACAGAAACGAGGTGGGCGACGACCACCTAGGCGACGGATGCGAACGAGCGGCATGGCAAGGGGAGAAAGCGCGGCGCGGAGAACAGAGCTGGGGAGAGGCTACGATTGACCTGCGAACGAGGCTGCGAAACGACGCGTCAGCGAGGCGCTGACTGTCTTCTTCTACAAATGACGGCGGAGGCGCCGAACGGTGACTTGGGTAGGGAGGTTGTGAAAATGGTGGGTGTACTGTAATTAATAAGGGGAAGGGTATTTTTTATCTTTCATAGGGGGTGTACTCATCGAACCGGAAGTGTGCTAAACAAGTGGGTGTCCTCAATAACTCCGTGTGTATAACCGTGGCCTTTATTTTATTACCGGCCCACCCCATTTTTGTTTAACCCTCTCAAATTAATCAAAGGGTTGGGGTATATACCCTCCAGCTTTGTTAGATACACTCCCTCTTCATTTTTATTAATTAAATATTCATACAAAATACCATTTTTGCCATTTTATTAAAAAAGATTAAGATACATACACTCCCCTTTACAATTTAAACCCTAACCATAGAATTAGACAGCCGCCGCCTCCACTCGGCGCCGCCGCCACCACATTTAGAAATTAAAAAAAAATTATACTTCATATTCGATAACCCAGTGTCGACCAAAAGCCCTCTCGTCAACACTGGTTTGTCGATCAAACACCTCCCCGTCGACACTGATTTGTCGACCAAACACATCCCCGTCGACACTGGTTCATCGAAAAAATTTAAAAATAAAAATTTTCGACAATGAAGGGTCGACCATAAACATTCTCATCGACCATTAAGGGTCGATGAGAGTGGTTATGGTCGGTCGACCTGCAGAAATTAAAAAAAAAAAAAAACCAAACAAACCTGGACGGAAGTGGGAGGGAGGCGGCGGAAGCGTGGCTGGTTGGGGGAAGAGGCGGCGGCGTCGCTCGACAAAAGAGGCAGCGCCGCCGCCTGTTACAAAGAGGAAAAAAGGACGGCCGCGGGGTGGGAGGGGGCTGGGCGATCTGGGCACAGGCGCGAGGGGGAAGGAGGGGGAGAGCTACGGCGAGAGGGGGAGTGTAGAACGTGAAAAAAAAATGGAGGGGGAGTGCGACGCAGACGGCGACCGTTAGGGAGGGGGAGTGAGACGGCGACGGCGAGGGAGGGTGTGTGAGAGGCGGTGGCGACGGAGGGGGTGTGCGAGCGGCGGCTGGGCATGAGGAAGGAGAAAGGTTAGGGTTTTAAATGAGGAAGATAGAATAGGGGTGTGTATTTATCTTAGATTTTTAGAAGAAAGGAGTATAATAGGTAATTTAGGGGGAGTGCATCTATCTCAGATGTGTTTTGAGGGTGGTGCGTTAATCGAGGCGTGTATTAAACAAAGCTGGAGGGGTATATACCCCAACCCTTAATCAAAATGTCATGCCTGTTGTAATAAAAAATCTGAAAAATAAATTAAAATGTCAAATGACGATTACCCACTATAAATTATGAAACCTTTAGTAGTCGTTAATTGGACCAAATTAAAAAGAAAATTACAAAATTTAAAAGATAATAATCGGGTAGATTAAAATAAAAAAATATAGTAATTTAATGGACTAAAAAAATTTAGGGGATGTATTCAATTGAGATTCTGTTGGATTTTTTTGGACTTTTAAAATCTGGGGTATTAATCCGGATTTTTAAAAGTCTTTCAAAATTTTGAGGTATTCAATAAGGATTTTAAAAAGTGTTTAGAAATCTTTAGGTATTCAACAATCTATGGATTTAGTTGGATTCTCTTTCAAAAATATAAATAAATTTCACTAATCAAAATCTCTTCTAAAAAGTAGATATTTCAACGGATTCTCTTAGAAGACTCTAAAAAAGAAGAAAAAACAAATTGTGTTAACTATGTTCTTTGATAAGCATCACAGATTCTTCACCACCATTATTATCGTGAAAAAAATTACATCTCTGTATTTTAAAATTATGTTATTTTTTTAAAAATTATAGTATACTGTACACCGTAAATAATATCTAATCGACGTCAATTCCCCATTACGTGGTGTTTGATATCATCTAAAAGATTTTGGTGGTCAAGGTCGTCACCCCAGAAATGCAATTATTCAATCGAATTTTTGGTATTTTCAAATTGCAATTCACAAGTTCGCTGAATTACATAAGATGATCAAGATTCACCACATCTCGACATGAAATGCATGGAGAACTAGTATTGCTAACTATGTGAAAATGAGGCCGAGGTATAAAAAATAATTTGAACTAGGTTTTAGGGGCGTAGCTTATGGAAATCAATGTAAATCAATAAAAAAATGTGTATTTCAGAATCCTGTCAAATTTATAAAAATCCATATAAATCAATAAAAAAGTCAGTCAAACTCTGCATAGAGTATATGAATTTTCTAAACCCACTGACTTTTTAAAGTTAAAAAAAAATCAAATAAAATCTCAATTGAATACACCCCCTTAATCAAACAAACGTATTTTAAAACCAATCTAGTTTATCCGTGCTTGAGCTCTTGAATTGATGGTCATTTTGACTCCACTTGCGAACATTCTTAATTTCCATGTCATGAACATTAGTAGCTAAATTTTTTAACGATTTTGATCGAATTTCTGAGGATATATTGAAGACCCCACACGTTTTTTTAATGTACATTTCCATTGTTGAAACTTCAATCAATATTTCATTTACTCCGTTGAATACAAATTCTTCATTTCATTGAAACTGCTAACTGTCCTCCGTATAATCGGCTGAAGAATTCTTCCTCCATATACTTCATGTTGTTTACAAATACAGTAAATATTAAGAAAATTGTAATTTTATAAACATTTCTATTTTAGATTGAAACTGAATGTATACATTCATTAATTAATGTTTTTTTAATTGTAGAGTAATTAATATTTAACATAAAAATAAATTACAAATTTAATCTGCATACAACATAAAAACAAATTACTTTTAATTTGTATATTCGACTTACCAGAGATATAAACGTTTAAAATATTACTAATATTATTTAGTCAGTGCCATTTTTCATATTTGATTACATTTCGACATGAGTATTGATTAATTTAAATTGCAGAACATAAAAAGTGAACTCATTCTATTTGATTTCGAAAGTAGGAGTATAAATTAAAATTTCGACCGTTGGGCTTTATATTATTGCAATCCATTATCCATCTTTCTCTCCCCGCTCTCTTTTCTTCTTGGCTGTGAATCTGTGATTCTGAAATTTAAAAATCGTCTTTTCTCGTCTTCTGTTACTCACTATTTCTTCATAGATCTAATTTTAAACTCTCTAATGGGGAAACGCAAAGTCCCCACTAAAGCTCCGAATCGTGAAAAGAAATGGGACAAGATTTTCAACGCATTAGTGAAGTTGTCCCAGAATTTGCAGAAAGATAGGCAGTTTCTTGAAGAACAAATTAAATCTCTGCACGATGTTCTTTATAAGGTATAAATTTCTATTTTTCCCTCAATTGTAGAGTCGTAATTTCTGGGGGAGTTTAAAATAGGGTTTTTTTTTTCCTCTCTCTTCAAGAATCGTAAATTATTGGGATTTTTTCGATGCAGATGAAAATGGAGAAGAAGGTTGAGTTCCTGAAATCGGAACTGTTGTTGGGTTTGAAGGAGAGGGACGCTGTCCTTTACAAGCATAGATATGGTAAATTGCTCTTTTGATTTAAAGATTTAGCTCTTTTTCTTTTTTCAACCTGAAAATATGTAGTAGTAGAATATATTGGGTTTTTGTTTTCCAGTTTTTTAGGTTTTTTTGTTTTGAAGTTATGAATACTGAAAGACCTTTAGTTGAGCTTAATATTATAAACTAGGCGAAGAATTTCCTCAAGAGAAGGGTTCAATTCATTGTAAACATTATAAAACAAGAATGTTACTGTTACACAATAGAACTGCTGTATTTCTTTTTCAAATGATTAAGCATAATGTTAAAAAAGTATAGTAATATTCATATTGTCAAGAGGTTGTTCCTAGAGGTTCACAAAATGCTAAACACTGGTATAAAGGAAATTTTACACATATTCAGAAGCTTATTCTGATATGCTCTGCCATTCACTCTCTTAGTTTAAGCAGTTTTTCCACTGAAATAGAGTTTATAGGTTAAAGGTTATTGGTTTCTCTTTGTTCTTTATCTTATCTACATATCTTGTTTTTGTCAAATGTAGAGAACACAAAGGATGATTTGTCTGACTTCAGAGAATGGTTTGACTATCTCGTACAGAAATGCTCGGGGCCAACTGTAAGCTCTCTACTTTTTACTTATTTAATGCTTTTTATAAATATATTTGTATGTGTGTATACATGTAATAATATGTTTTTGTTTTCTTGTAATTTGCAGGATTTATCAAATGATGTTAGTAATAAAGGGGAGGCCTCGCGAAACAAGGCCCTTCAAGCTGAGATGCGGAAGTTGAAAAGTGAAATCGAGCAATATAAATTGGAGAAGAACGCTGAGGTCTCTGCACTCTTAGCAGAGAAGAATTTTGTTTGGAACCAGCTTAAAAAAGTGGAGAGTGACTTATCTGAACAATTAGAAAAGAAATTCAATGAAGTTGAATGTGCAAATCGAAAGGTGCAGACACTTACAATGTCAAACGAAACGTTAAGGGCCGACTTCACCAAGATGGAATCTGAATCAGTTCAAAAGAGTGAAGAAATCTCCAAGCTTTTGAAGGAGATTGAACTCTTGAAATCGAGATCAGGGACCGCGTCTTCCTCATTGCGCCGCCCCTGTAGGACGAAGGGAAAGAAAAGTGATTCTTCACAAATCATTGAAAAGGTGGCAGTCTAATTGGTACTTTACTGTTAATTTTACCTTCTAACTGATAATACCCCGTTCCAATTTAACTGTTGTTTTAGGAAAAAAAAGTTTCAAAATATGGGTTGCTTTTACTTTTCCAAGAGAAATTAAATATATTTTTTCCCACTTTGCCCTTTTCTTAATTTTTGTGGTATGTCTCATTTATTGATATACAATAATCTATTTGAAACACCAAAAGGGATATATAGTCATTTTATACAATTAATTTTAGGCTTCAAAATGACTTCCTTAATCTGTATGAAACACCCAAAACGACAGTTAAATTGCAACGGAGGGAGTGGTTTCCTAGTATTGATTATCTGAACTTGCTTTTGTTTTTTCATGCATGTAATTCCTGCCTTCCTGGCCATCTTCTGAATTTAGTATTGCATAACTTTAATTGTAAATGTCATGTGGAAAAACTTGATTATTGCAGACGTGTTCTTATTTGTAGCCTCAATTGTGGTGTGATTGTATTGCGATGTTATCTCATGCTCTGATGAGAGACACCGGATTGCTTTGTTGCTGAAAATTTCATATTGAATCATTTCTTAATAAACAATTAAATGCTTGCAGATTACATAATGTTCTTGTAATCTGTTTTATCAAATTATTTTGGAATTTATCTTTGGTTGTAATCTGGGAAATAATTACCTCTCTCACAATGGTTTCCTCTAACAAGGGTATATTAGGCTTTCAGTTCACTTTTGAATTATCCTTTAAGGGCAAGGATAATTCTCAAGATTACAGTCCATTTAATCTGTCTTTCCATGGCTGAACAATGTTCTGTATAGTTAGTGTCGAAGATGAAGTTTGTCCTTCATGGTCCTGGTTTAATTAATCTTCCACTATTTTACGGAGAACCCCTCTCTTTTCTTATCACGTCTAGTAATGAGTAGGGCTTTAACGTAAACTTTCTTGTGAATCTGCAGGCAAGTCGTACAAGGCAAACTGCTAAAAAAACAGCTGAAGGAAAGGATCCTAAGAAGCAAGAGGTACTTCATTTTTCGAAAGTTATTACTCCATGTTAGAGAAAATGAAGATTGCATTATGTTGTATGGACAATGTTTATTAACTTGATTTTTGTCTTTGCAGGGAAGAAGCAGTAGTAGTTCGAAGAGAAAAGACGTTGACGTGATAATAACCACCCCAAAACTCTTCACTTGCTCCTTCAAAATTCCTAAATTGAAGACTTCAGCAACTCCGCAAAAACATTGAGCTCAGTTGATCTTTTTTTCTTTTATTGTGTGTATAATTTGGCATGTGTGCAATATTGTAATTATCTTCAAGTCTTGAATATTGCAAGAGTTTAAATTAGATTAGTCTTTTATGGTAGTATAATTCAGTGAGGAAATTTATGTGCATTTTCAGTTTGATGTGCAAAACTCTTGCACTAATGTTGTATCCTCGTGAGAAGTAACTATTGGAATTGATTTTCTATTTTTCTCTCTATAGTCTAAATTACTCGATTTATTCTTCTTGGTTGATTGACTTTTCTTCAAGTCCTAGCTCATGATTAAGTTGAAAATCAAATCTAAGTTATTCGATACTTCATTTAAGATTGTTTAGTGAAAGCTCGTTTGAGCTCGGTTCAATATGATTTAAAGCTCGATTTGAACTCAACAATTACGAAAAAAAGAAGATAAAATGAGTGAAAAATGTCAAACTATTCAAACTTGACTTGCGTTCGTCTCAATTATAGGTCGCTGGGTCATATACTTGGCCCTTTGTGCCGTTTGTGGTGTGGTAACATCCCACTTTGGTGTATTGTGAGTAGTTTTGGGTTTCTTACCCTTTCGGCTGCATCCCTTTTCTGGTTTAAAAATAGCTGTTGGGCTTAGCCCATTAAGTTTTAGGGCTTTTTGAGCTCCTTTTTCTTGTATGGCGTTGGCTATATACCCCTCCAGCTCTGCTAAGTATACTTTCCCTCTACACTCATTAATTTAATATTAATGTAAAATATCAAATTTACCCTTTTAGTAAATATATAAAAGATAAATATACCCCCTAACCCTAAAAAAACAGCTTCCTCCCCTCAATTCTGCCATCGTCGCCGTCAGCCACCGTCGCCGTCGTCCGCCGCCCCTCAAATAAATTTAGAAATTAAAAAAAACTTTAAAAATTAAAAAAAAAAATTGACAAACCAGAGTCGACCAAAAACACTTCCATCGACACTGTTTTGTCGACCAAATACACTTTCATTTTGTAAGATCTAGTTAGACATGTCCAACCGCCGGTTACGGTTAAAAACCGGCGGTTTCGGTTTTGTGTTTTTGCTAACCGAAACCGAACCGGCAAACCGCCGATTACGGTTACGGTTTAGTAACCGTCGGTTCGGTTACAAAACCGCCGGTTCGGCGGTTATTTATTTATTTATTTTTAATTTTTTTTGGCTCGTTTTTTGGACTTTTTGCGCGTTTTCGACTTTTGTTTTTTGTTCGTTTTAACTTTATAGTTTGAAATAATTGATGAAATATTTTATAAATTACATAACAAATTGAAATAATTGATGAAATATTATAAAAAATTGAAAGAATAAATTACTTTTAAGTTACAAATTACAAAAGTATAAATTACAACTTACAAATTACAACTTAAAATTACAACTTACAAATTTAAAAACTTACAAAATAAATTACAACAAATTGAGAGGGGGGGGGGGAGAAATTGGACTTGAGCTTAATTTTAAGAATTAAACTTAGAAATTCTAAGTTCAAAATTTTAAAACTAAGTTGCCTACGTATCCAACATGTTGGTATCAAAGTCCACGTAGTTCTCTTACCTCAACTTACCCGTTGACGTTGTTGTTGAATGATGTCTCGATTCTTCATTCTTCACTTCCGCCCGTAGAGGTCCATTCCTCGTCTTCTTCATTATCCTCTTCTAACGATTGGGCTCTTTTTTCGGCTCTTACCCAATCATCAAGCAAGCATTGGTTCTCTACGTTTTCAACGGTCATATTTGATCTCGTTGCATCCAAAGTATAACCTCCTACACTAAAAGCTTGCTCAACGGCAACGGTTGAGGCGGGAGCCGATAAAATTTCTCTTGCGAGCATTGACATTGTCGGAAATACAAGTTTCACCGTCGACCAACACTTTAGTATGTCAAAATCTCCTTCCATATTTTTCATTGTCGAATTCATGATATAATTTTCATATTATTGAGTATATGATGATCGTGATCTCTTATGATTACGTTGATAAATAAGTCTATTTATAGCATCCATATTGGCCAAATTTGGAACGTTAGTAGCACTATGTGAAGAAGAAGAAGAAGTGGAAGAACCATTTGCATCCATATGCTCCCTAATTAATGCTAATATAAGTTGTTTAACACCACTTACGATTTCTTCGGGATCCGGTCGATTAGAAGAACTAATTTCGTCACTAGGATATAAATTTTCATAATACAACTCTAACATGTCATGTACACCATCTAACTTATATCTAGGATCAAACACTTTAGCAACTAAAAATATAGGAGGAATTTGATTAAAATGTTTCTTCCATTTTTGCAACATAGGAACAATAGCATCATGTAATAATAGATCATATTTATAACGTGTTAATACTCCAACAATTTTAAGACAATGTTCAATTGCCAAATGAGAAGTAGGTTCGTAAACTTTAGACATAGCAAAAGTAGCATCATTAAAAGTTTTCAAAATCTCAATAATTTTTATGCAATGATCCCAATTTTGTGAATGTAAACGAAAACCACAATGTTCTTGTGCGAAAAAACCACATAAAATTTCTTTATATATACTCAACCGACTCTCTTAACAATTTATAAGTAGAATTCCACCGTGTTGACACATCAAGAGAAATTTTTTTTGGATGCACATTCTTAGTTCTACAAATTTTTTTCCATTTTTTCATCAAACTACTACGCCTCGTCAAGTAAGTAATAACATCTTTAATAGGAGCGACATATACTTTCAAAGCATTTAAACCATCTTGAACACATAAATTTAAAATATGACACATGCATCTAATGTTGCAGACGGCGGCGGCTGGTAGAGAAAATAAGGGTTTTATTTTTTTAAGAAATGATGAATAAGAAAGATTGGAAAAAAGTGATATTAGGATTTTGAATGGGAGAATATATTTAACATTTATCATTTTGAAGAAAAGGGTAATTTGGGTCATTTTGGGAGGAGTATACTTAACAGAGCTGGAGGGGTATATAGCCAACGCCTTCCTTGTATTTCTTGGGTTGTGGTTCCCTCCTTTTATGCTATATATATCGTATTAATGGCTTTAAGTTCCATTTATAGTATTACTAGTAAGGGTGCACCTCAATATTGAGGTGTTAAGCCCAGGTTGGAGTGACTTTTTTTTTGTAAATAGGAGTGGAAGTATAATTTACATAAAATATCAACACAAAGGGAATGTATATTCATTTGAATGGCAGGTATATTCATTTGAATGGCAGGTAAACAATTGAATACTAAATTCCTTTCCAGTAAACAACATTATGCACAAAGTAAAAAACACAAAAAAATCAAGAGAATAATACAATCAATTACATTTGCAGAATTAAAACAATTTAACAAAGTTAGATTTTTTGTGTTTGGTCCAGGAACTTAGAATGTTGGTGTTCAAAGGCTTGTATAATACGTTGCAAACTCATATAAGGACCCTGCTTTCACATGGAAAAGTCAGAAAATTTATAATATTAGTGGCTTATTAGGAATGAGAACAATTACTACTTACTCACTGTTTAAGCCTCTGAGTTCCTAATATTCATTCATGCGCCATTCTTATGCACTCCATTTTGATCTTGTTTTACTATTCGTAACCTGAAAGAGAAAAGAAATTTAATTTTAAAAAAAATAAAGAATAGAATTCAGTATAAACTAATGACACAATGAATAACAAGGAAGCACATTTCCATTGCTTTCATAATAATCATCGAATTCCCATTGATATATATATGTGCGATTTATTCAAGCCAAACTAATATGGCATATGCTCATTCAAGTTCGAATGTGCTGAAAAATTAGTTGAAATATAATCAATAAAGAAACCTGGACTATACGTATAAACCGATGCGATAGAATATTCAATATCATAGAAAATTAGTATCTTAATAAATGTGACAGTAACAAAACAAGGATTTATCTATGCTTGTGATTTAGTAGGATTCAGATCAAACTGGCAGCCTTTAGAACTTCATGGTACATAATATTTTTTTGTACCATTAGTAGTTTGTACCAATGGTGTTAATGGTCTAATAAGTACTTTTAACTGATCTATAGTTTTTGCTCTTGATAACGCAACATAAAGTTGACCATGTGAAAATACAGGTTCTTTTAAATAAACACCAACAAAGTCTAAAGTTTGGCCCTGTGCTTTGTTAATTTTCATTGCATAACATAGCCGAATTGGGAATTGTTTTCGCTTAAATGGAATAGATGAAAAACTATCGTGTGGGGCTTTTAATGTAATACATGGAATAAATACTGGTTTTCCAGCATGTGTACCAACTGATATTTCAGCAAACAAAACATTTTTATCAAAACCTTTGCAAAGAAGACGCGTACCATTACACATTCCTTCAGTTGGGTTAATATTTCTCAGCAAAATAATTGGTGCATTTATTTTTAAAGTTAACTTGTGAGGGGGAAGCCCCTGTGGAGTTAAAGAATGAAACAATTCTTGTTGGTTTGGCAGAACACAAACCCCCGTGCTTTCATCACAACTAAAATACGTGGTCTCTTCACCTGAAAATTTGTTAATTAGAACATCGTTTATCTCATGGACAAATTCATTCCTGGTAGTAAGTATGGCCCTGTTAATAAATAGGGAAAAATCTAAATTGCAGTTACTAATATTTGGAAATACCATATCTATCAATGTATTTAATGATGTAATATCATCTGTAAAAGGAATGTTTATTCTAGATGGTATTTGAATTTCGTCTTTATCATTAGTATCTTCAATTCCATCACCAATTTTCAACAAATAAGATGAGAAATTAGGATCAAGTAAAGCTCGCATATTTTGTGTAAGCTTTAGTTTTTCAAACTGATTCCATAAAGGTGACATGACAATGGAAGCATCAATGATATCATTTTTGGTGCCTTTAAGAATCACCGGTAGTGTTTGGCGGAAGTCACCTCCAAATACAATAATTTTACCACCAAATATTTGTTGTGAATCCATTACGTCCTTCAGCATTTTGTCAAATTTTTCAATAGTATTGCGTTTTGCCATAGTAGCTTCATCCCAAATAATTAATTTGGCCATTCTTATTAGATGAGACAATGTGCCTTGCTTGCTAATACTACAAGATTTAAAATCGTTATCATCTAAGGGAATTTTAAATCTTGAATGTGAAGTGCGTCCCCCAGGAAGCAATGATGCTGCCACACCTGAAGTAGCAGTAGCAAGTGCAATATGTCCAACAGATCTTATCTTAGCAAGAAGTGCTTTATATAAATAAGTCTTTCCAGTACCTCCAGGACTATCCACAAAAAATACATTTGACAAATTATTATTAACATGATACAAAATTCGATTGTAAGCAAATCTTTGTTCTTCATTTAATTGTTCAATAGCTAAAAAATCTTCTGTAGCTATAAGTATGTCTTGCTCAGTTTGCAATTCTTTTGTCATGCTATCTTCAAAACTCATTTGTACATTGTTACCTAGACATAAAAAGTCTTCTAATTTTTTCCCCATTGAATGAAGATAATAGGCAATATTTTCTAAAACTTTGTGTCTAATTGCACCACCACTAAGAGCTTTGTTTTGTCTAAAATCTTCTGAAAGAAAATCTTCGAATTTCAACCACAGCTGTTCAGGATTTGTAGGAGCACAATAAACAAGAACAGTAGCAAATAGTTGGCGTAATGCAATAGGCATTAAGTAAGCTGTAGCTTCAGCAATACATGTTTCAGCAGTGTTGTCATTTTGAATCAATCCTAACACTTGGGCAGCTTCTACATATGTACTAAATGTTTTTCCATTAATTGTTCTCAAGTCTCTAAATGAAGTTGGGCCCCTAACGTGCAATAATAACAATCTTTCATAAAACTTTTCTCCTTCAGATGGCTGACAACTATAGATACGAGCGACTACTTCCCCTCTTTGACGTTGTTTCCATTCTTTTAAATTATTGTGCCATGTAAAGTACTCTGGGAATTCAATATATAAACAGTTGAGGCTTCTAGCGTAGTCATCGCATTTATTCATGTAGAAGAATTGTGTTAGCATAGTTTTTTTAATTGTTGGATTGTTAACAATATCGTGTAATGACTCATTAGCGGGAAAAGTCAGTGGTTGCTCATTTTCTAAGTGAATTGGCAGACATATAACTGAAGGATATACATGGCTAAGATCAAATGAAAAAATTCTCCAAATTGCTTCAGGAGGCGAAATCCATCTAGCACTCTGAAAGTTTTTTATTTCATCTACCGAAGAGTCCACCTCATTTGCAAGCAATGAGTACAAAATCTTATCATGGCCTTTGTATATATATTTGTATAGATATTTGACAGCCTGAATAGTGGAACATATTTCTACATTAATATGACAATTAAATTTAGCTAGAAGGTATGGATTGTAAGGCACTACCCATCGATTATCAAGCTGGGAACCTCTAACAGTAACATAATGATTATTATTCGGACGACAATATATTGGGTATGAATTTGCTCCGTATTTAGTATTTTCAGAGAAGTCTTTTGGATAATTAAACTTACAAGAACCTTTTTTCATACAAGGGCATGCTAAATTAAGTGAACCACAAGGTCCATGCATCATATGCTTTACGACTAATGAAAATAAATACGACTCAGTATGTTGATTAGGGAGTTGTGCACAAACAATTCTGTCAAATGCATTTGGAGCAAACATCTTTGATCTTTGGTCTAAAATAAGCAAGAAATGAGCATGAGGTAAACCTCTCTTTTGAAATTCTATTACGTAAGCGTAAGCAACTACATGACCAAAAATTTCCTTCTTAAACAATTCATTTTTCAAAACCTGGAGCTTCGCACGAAATATTCTAGCTACTAAATCAGGTCTATTTTGTACCTCATCAGAAGGCAAACACAATGCTTTTATTTCAGGCCAATTTGGATTTGAAGTTATTGTTAAAAAAATATCAGGTTTTCCGTAACGTTGTACTAAAGTTATAGCATCCATATATCTTTTGCGCATATCTCTAGGGCCTCCAACAAATGACGTAGGTAACATTTTATAATGACCAATATCAGCACCTACCTCACACCCTTGCGCAATACCATCTAGTAAACCACGATATATTTCATTTCGTAAACGACGTTGTACCTCTATATTTTTGAAAAACTCTAGCCTTGATGTTTCAATTTTAATGTACATATCTACTACATATTGTTGTAGAAGTCTACCAGTGTGAAGTAAGAATGATTTGTCGTTTTCTCTTATTTGTAACATATAACAATAATACTCACGACATGACACCGTTGATCTTTGAGTATTATTTTGAATGGCATTTGTAATCCCACTATCACATGTTACTTTAGGAGTTGACCTTTTTTGTCTTGGATCCAGCCTTTGAATTGCTCGATGCCAACCAGGTTCTCCATTTGGAAACATAAGAGGATATTGCATCGGATCATAACAACCAAAATAATGCTTAATAATTTGAGGAGGGCTATTTTTTGGGTAAACTTGAATGTGTTGACTTGCATATTGCTCTTCATTATAAGATTCTAACCATATTCCAGCAACTTGGGATGCAGATGGTTTATTAAAAACATTTCTATCAAACCCAGGGTCAGCTTGTAGAGCAATTTTATATTCGTCCAAGTTATGATAATCATTAAGGCTTCGAAAGAAATTTGCATATGGATTTGTTTCTAAGATGCGCATCAACTTTGTCACAAGTGTTTCCCTAAATTTTGAACTGATGGACAGTCTATTTAAAATTTCATGGTCTGTATCAAAAAAGTACAGCTGAAGATTTTGTGGCTTTTCATTTTCTAATGGAATTAGTTGATCCATGAAATGATAAAGTTGTCCTTGTACTCGAAATGTGTATATTCCATCATTTCTTTTAGCCAATGATTTGTCATAGTGTACACCAATTGATGTAAATGCAAACATGTTATTATAACTACGAATGCAATTACAAAATTCTTTAGCATCTTCAGCGTTACCACTAAACAACTCTATTAATTCTAAAGGCATCTCTGTTTGTAATAATTTTATCTCTCCTAAAGAACAGCAAAATGATGGTGGTTCTAAGTAAATACGTTTAGCATCGCAAAATGAGCAGTTTGGTACATTAGGTAGTAACTCAGGATTACTTGCCACAGATTCTAATGGGTCAACATAATTATTTTCTACAGTAAGGATTGTACTTGTGCTCGTTGTTTGACGTTGGGTTCTTCGTCGACTACTTTTAGCTTGTCTACGCTCATCTAAACTTGCGTATTTCCTTTTATTAGGTTTTGTCATTTCAATTGTTGGTGAGGTATCTTCTTTTTTTGATGTTCGCAGTCTTAGTAAATTAACTGATCAAATATAGCTAAAATTAAAATACATAAACAACACTAAGCTTATTCACAACTGTAAGGTAGAGAACATTATAATACAAAAGTAATAGTAATATACTGCTGAAATTATAGGAATAAACTAATTTGAAAATCTTGATAGAATATAATATAAATAATATACAGTAAAATTATAACTAAACAAACATACCTGCTTCGTTGATGTGCTATTTTCTTATTCAATCTCGACAATTTGTTGATAGCCCCAAGTAAACTGTAATAAAGGTTTAGATAAATGAATATTATAATATGAACCTGGTGAAATATTTTTATGGGTTTACTTTAGCAGAATGTATCTAATTTCCATTTACTTTATTAGTTTTGAACATAACAAGTACACAATAAAATTAAATTAGCCTAACTACTTCACTCGATCAACTGAAGACACTCATACATAATTACCAACTTAAGTTCCTATCATTGGGTTTGATCAATGTGTGTCACAAGAACTCAATGACCACCTATCACCTATAACATTCACCTAAAATTTTCAAAATGTCAAGCATTAAAAATATAATCTATAATGAATTGGCAGGGAAAAAAATCAATATGCTATTTAATAATAATAAATTAATTACCAACTGAAGCAACATTCTATGTGATTATATACCAATAAAAATACCAACTTCGACACACAGTAACACCTAGTAGGATTCATCTTATGCTTACACTAAATTAGGTGTTGAATGGTGGGTAACATAGGCTCAGAAATTAAACCTATAAATAGAGGTTTTACTGCAGTTTACAACTATACATTTCTTGTAACTTTAAAAATAAAATTTCTTGTAATTGTATTAATATATTAGTGCAATAAACAAGCTTGTAATTTACCAGTAATAGCAAAACGAGAAAAGGAGTTGACGATAAAAAATGCAACTATTTCGCACCCTAAAATTTAAGATGGTCTCAACTAACATTTTATCAAACAGTTGGTGAGCATATAAATGCAACACATTCATAATCTATTTACAGAGCCTCAATATACCAAAAAATTAGATGAAGATAAACAAATTTCAAATAAGCAACTTTCAGATTTTTCTAAAACCAAAAATTTGAAGAAAACACAATGGTACACCAAATAGTAAGAAAAACAAAAATCAAAGTGCACAACAAAGCAAATATATGTTTGATACCTTTGACAGGGTTTCAGAAAACTTCTACAATGAAAATTTGGGGATGTCACTTTGAAGCTTTTATTTTGAGAAGAAATATGCAATTTATAATGGAATAAACCAAAAAAATCACAATAACACACTAACCTCTTCACGGGCTTCACTGATAGCTTTGCGGGAGACGTCAACACGAAGGTGATCAAAGGGCAAAATTGAATAGAAGGAGTGCGCAAGGGGTTGAGGAAATTGAATATAAGAAGTGTGGTAAAGGTTTGAGAAATAAATTAACAATCGAGGACAAGGACAGGTGTCATGGTGCATGTGTGTCCACTTGGTTTTGAGCAACCGGGAACGGCGTGAAACTGGCCCATTTTGAGTATAACCCTCTTTATATATAGTAATAGATATAGTTCTTGGGTTTACAGTGTCTCTATCCAACTATATTTTAAAGGGATTATGATTTAAATGTTAAAGTAAAGCTCTCTCTAGTAATAATGACAAAATGATCCAATCGAAGCCACCCTGTTTTGTCCTGTCCCGTAATCTATTATGTAAATAAATATAATATAATAAAAAAATTGAATTCTATTTTTTTTAGTTAAATATTTCTTTGGGACTGAATATATATGGCGGGGTTGGGCCAAGGCAGTGTGGCTGGGCGCGAAGTGGAGTTGGGGCTCAAAATGTTATGTTAGGACGGCTGAGTATATGGATAAGACGGGTTTATATATTTAGATATCTAACTCAGGGTGAATGCCTGTAAAATTTTGCTTACTTTTTTTTTATACATATTTTTTAAAAAATTATATTTTAATTATAAAAAATATATTTAGTACATACTCAATTTTGTTAAATGTTAATAAAGTTGAAAAAATACTTAAAAGTTAACTATTTAATACTACCAAAAAATCTGAACAAAATTTTATTAAAAAAAATCAATGAAATGAAATGAAGGAAGTAGATACGTGAGGTAAGTAGTATGAGGTAGTGTTGGTTAAGAAAGCATGCCACCCACCCGGAATGTCAGATATTTTGATACCTATCATTCAATCCACACTCACTATTTTTATAACCCCTGTCCAAAATATTGAAATTACACGTATTGTATTTTTTAATTATATTAAAGTTTCAATTATAAAATATTAGTTGTTATATACGTATATAATTACAGTTTACCTTCCAAACAGTGTGACCACAAATCTCGTATAATTTAAATACGAGATCAAATCAAAATTTAAAATATCATGATACAATGATATCTCTTCAACATATTGTAGAGTAACAATATTTTTAAATGTTCGTAAAATATACAAATTGAATTAAATGTGAGATGATATTGTGAAAGTACGGAAAATATGTATAATAATAGAGATGAATTTGAAATTTAAAGCTTCATCTATAATGAAAATAGAATATACTCCATATATATATATATATATGAGACTCTTATATATATCTTATAAAAGTCAATTCAATTTTGTTGTCTCATTACTTATCAATTGATTCGGAATGACGTCCTATGATCTTGTCGAAAAATTAGAAATGGCATTGTACGGTGCAAAAAACATGATATTACAAAATCGAATTAATTTACAAGTTACTCCGTATGAGACTAAGGAGGGTGTATTCAATTGAGATTTTGTTGGATTTTTTTGAACTTTAAAAAGTCACGCCCCTAAAATCTAGTTCAAAAAAATAAATTATTATTTATCATTATTATTCTCATCTTCATTTTCATCACAGTTATACCTTGGTCTCATTTTCACATAGTTAGCAAGTTCTCCAGCTAATATTGGACTGAAAATTCATCTTAGCGACCTTCTTTCGAAGAAAGTTATGTAATCCAGCGAACTTGTGAATTGCAATTTGAAAATACCAAAAATTCAATTGAATAATTGCATTTCTGGGTGACGACCTTGACCACCAAAATCTTTTAGATGACGTAATGGGGAATTGACGTCGATTAGATATTATTGACGGTGTCCGATATACTATAATTTTTAAAGAAAGAACATAATTTTAAAATACAGAGATGTAATTTTTTTCACGATTTTTTCACGATAATAATGGTGGTGAAGAATCTGTTGATGCTTATCAAAGAACATAGTTAACACAATTTTTTTTTCTTCTGTTTTAGAGTTTTCTAAGAGAATCCGTTGAAATCTCTACTTTTTAGAAGAGATTTTGATTAGTGAAATTTATTTATATTTTTGAAAGAGAATCCAACGAAATCCATAGAGTATTAAAATCCATAGATTGTTGAATACCTAAAGATTTCTAAAGACTTTTTAAAATCCGTATTGAATACCTCAAAATTTTGAAAGACTTTTAAAAATCCGGATTGAATACCCCAGATTTTAAAAGTCCAAAAAAATCCAACAGAATCTCAATTGAATACACCATTAACCCTCATTAATGATGGAGAGAAAAATTAGGAAAAATAAAAGGAAATAAAGGGGAAAAAGGGAAGGAGAGATGAAAAAAATTTATTTGGATGTAGTCTATCATAAAAATAGAAAAACAAATCACGATAATTGACAGGTGTTACATGAAAAAACAATTGTCTCATAATATTGAAAATGATACACGTTAAAGATCTAGAAAAGTGGAACATCAGTAGAACAAAACGAAGAATTGAACGGGGTATACATTGAAATCAAACTATCCATCTTGCATTGACGTCTGGGACAAAAATTGTGTGTGATTAATAAATTTAAATATTAGTGTTGATTGTTAAGTACCAAGGAAAGGTGGTTGCGACGCTGCTTAATTTCTTTTTTATTGGCTCGATCTTACAATATAAATATTGTGGCATCTCCATTAATTCTGTACACAACATTAAAAAACAAAGAAAACGACTTACATTAATTTTTGCAATATATTCGATTAATGGCTCCAACGGGAATGTGCCTTAATTCGCTAGCACAAGAGAAAAGTCTCCACCCAGATTTCATTCGAGATGAAGACGAGAGGCCTAAAGTGGATTACAACAATTTCAGCCATGACATTCCGGTGATATCGCTCACCGGAATCAAGGGAAACGGGGGCGAGAGGGCCGAGATATCCCGGAAAATAGTGTCTGCGTGTGAGGAGTGGGGTATTTTTCAGGTGGTGGATCATGGGATTGAGTTGAAACTCGTAGACGAGATGACTCGTTTGACTCGCGAGTTTTTCTGTTTACCTTCGAAAGAGAAGCTTCGGTTCGATATGTCGGGAGGAAAGAAAGGTGGTTTCACTGTCTCCAGCCACCTTCAGGTGAACCCACTAAGCAAACGAGCCCTAAAAAATATGCTCAAGTTTTTAATTACATTATAACATCATTCATGAATGTTGCATGACAAAAAATATAAAAAACTTTATTTAAAACAAAGAAAAATATTGTAGTTGTTTTTATTGAGCAGTATTAGTTTCTTTTGTTAATCAGAGTATTAGTTATTTTCGCTGATAACACTCCCTCTGTCTTATAGGAATTTGCACACTTTTCATGTCTCATACCAATTTGCACACTCCATAAAAGGAAATATTGTCATAACACTAACTCTCAAAATATACACATATTTACCCATATGTCATTACTTTTTCACACTCAACCTACCTTTTACCTTACTTTATTCATAAAAGTTTACAAAACTACCCCTCAAAACATCACTCGTTACACTTTTTCTTACACATTTATTAAAATGTATGCTCCTCTGGGACGGAGGGAGTATTAGGGATGCACACGAAACTTACTCAAAATGTTTTTATCTAAAGGGAGAGGCTGTACAAGATTGGCGTGAAATCGTGACATATTTTTCATACCCGATCGAGGCCCGAGACTACAGTAGGTGGCCCGATAAGCCAGAGGGATGGCGGGCGGTGACGGAGGAGTATAGCCAGCAGTTGATGAGCTTGGGATGTGAGTTGCTGGGGGTGTTGTCTTTGGCCATGGGCCTTGAAGAAGATGCACTCTCCAAAGCCTGTTTGACTATGGATCAAAAAATAGTGGTGAATTTCTACCCGAAATGCCCACAACCAAATCTCACATTGGGCCTAAAGCGCCATACTGACCCGGGATTGATTACTTTGCTGCTCCAAGATCAAGTGGGCGGGCTGCAGGTGACCCGAGATGGGGGCAAGAAATGGATCACGGTGCAACCCATTTCAGGGGCTATTGTTGTCAATCTTGGCGACTATGCTCATGTAAGTTTTTTCTTTATTCCATCTTTACTTTGTTATACAAAAAACCTTTAATTTAATTTGATTTAATATATTCATTTAACGAGAATGTTATTATATTTTGAAAATTTGCAATTTTTTTTATTGACAACAATGTTCTAATCATTTTAACTATTCCACTTTGTCAAAATTTACAAATTAAAAAATAAATTAATTGTCAATTTATATCAAAACACAATCTACATACCAATTTATGGAGTGAAATGATGTGTTCCTTTCCTTATATAAGCTAGAGTCTTGGTGACTGTTTGGGACCAATTTGAGTTGTTAAAATGGACTAAACCTGTTAGGTCGGCTCGTCCCCACCTATTAAAAAGGTGGGTTGGGTTGAATAATACAAGCCCGTTTAAAATGCAAATCGATATGGATTAGACCGTATGGATTGTGGATTTTGGTGGGTTGGATCGTGGACGGGGCGGGTTAAATAAAACAGTTACACATTTTTATTAAGTTGAACGGTGACTATAAGTAAAGATATAACTTTAAATCAATATACAAAATATTATACTAGACTTTACCAACAAGGGTTGGTCTGCTATGGACTCGAGTGCATGTTATGCACCCTAGTCCATGTTGCACTTTTCAGTTTTACTGACTTACACTTTTTGGTAAATGGTGTTGCACTTTTCAATTATTAAACTGTATAATAATATTTTTAGTAATAATTGAAAAGTGCAACACCATTTACCAAAAAGTGTAAGTCAGTGAAACTGAAAAGTTTAATAATATTATTATACAGTTTAATAATTAAAAAGTGCAACACCATTTACTAAAAAGTGTAAGTTAGTGAAACTGAAAAGTGCAACATGGACTAGGGTGCATAACATGCACTCGAGTGTATACTAGACTTTACCAACAAAAAATTGATATTTGAGAATAATAATACACCGATGTCGTCCATTTATTCACACGAGTCAAAGAGAGACTTGATAATTAATATATATTTGAATCTCTTTTTTAACTTTCTCTTTATAAACGCATAATTATCATGAGTAGATTGAGAGGGTACGCGGGATAATGTGATATGTGTATTCACAAATTGATATTTGTTACTTATACTTAAGTTGAATATTATATATTTTTGTTACTATGGTTGAGTTGATTTGCTCATTAAACTTTCGTTGAATACAAAATATTACTCCATATTGATTATGTCCTTTTGCAAATAAGGATTTAAACAATATTAAAGTTTAAATTTTAGTTCAATTGATTTGTCAATTAAACAAAAAAAAAATTATTTGAAATTTATTTTTTATTATAAGATATTAAAATTATTCTTTCGTGGTGGATTTTTAATTAAAGATTATCTAAAATTATTTGTACTTTTTTAGTAAAAGTAAAAATATAATGAAAAAGCCCGTGGGCTAGTCCGCAAACCGCCATGAATTAGGTTGGGTTGAGTATTTTTCAACCCGTCTCCAACGTGGACCGGCCCGCCAAAACACGCAAAATGATGGATTGAAGTGGCTTATGAATCGCCCCCATTAACTCGTTTTGACAGTTCTAGGACCAATCCATGAATTTGTATTTAGCTACAAATATAACCAAACCAATAATTAGATATTATGCCATTTATAATGGAGCCCAGATGGAAGAATATTATATCTCTGCACATCATACATGCAATGTGGTAGTATCATCTTTAATAATCACTATTTAACTTCTCAAACTTTTTTTTAAACGTTGTTCCACGATAAATTTAACCTTTTATTTTTGACATATAGTTGTTTTTTTCATTTACATAACTTGTACTCCCTATACTACATTTATTATTATTTCTCTATAAATCAAATTATTTGTACTACATAATCAAAAGACTAAAAATTGATATTTAATTGCAGTATGTAAGCAATGGGAGGTTCAAGAATGCTGATCATCAAGCAGTGGTGAACTCAGAGCATAGCAGATTGTCAATAGCAACATTCCAAAATCCAGATCCGAAAGCAAAAGTTTACCCACTAAAGATGAGAGAAGGAGAGAAGGCGATTATAGAAGAGGGAGTCACTTTTGCTGATATGTACAAGAGGAAGATGAGCAATGATCTTGAGCTAGCCTGGCACAAAAAATTGGCCAATCAAAACAACTCCCAACAATCCCTTCACCTTGACCTTGACACATGGAAAGAGCCGCTACCAAAGGTCGAGCCCAATATCAAAATACTGGACGACGAGCTTAAAGTCTAAATTAAATATAATAAAAATAAACTAAAGCATAAATTTTAATGGTTAAATATTTTTTATTTTACAACTAAAACAATTGATGTAATCTTGTGGTAAAGTGTTGCTTTTGTGTTTAAAAGGTCTAAGGTTCAATATGTACTATGATAAAAAAAAAAAAAAAAAAAAAAAAAAATTATTTTATACATTGTTTGGATAAATCGTGATACCAATAAAGTGGCACGGTTAGAATATTTTCATCTCCTTATGTTTGGGTTGAGTTTTCGTCGATTGTGGAACGCATTCACAAAGTGAATTGTTTGTATTGATACATATTTGTTTTTTTTATATTTTTAATTTGAGCCTATATTTCTTTTTTGGTGTTTGGGTTGATTTTCGTGCACAATTATGAGTCTTGAAGAGCCTGAACATTTAAGTGTACAAAGTGCTTAAAGAGCCTAAATTTATAATTGCATGTTTGCTTCATGAATTTATAATTTGACCCGATTTTTATAAACTAAATTTCATGGATTTAAAGAAGACCTTCCATTGAATTTATGAAATCAAGACTTACATGTTCCACTATATCTAAACTCATTTTATCTCTACCCAACGAAACAAACATAATCTAAGTATAAAACTATACAAGTGATTTATTTACATCATTTTTAAAAAAAAATTAAAGTATTTCATCTATACGTACAAAACTTAGGAATATTTTGGGTTTAAAAATTGGTAGTAGCTATGATTTGTAACTTCAATTTCGGTTTAATATTGAGATAAAAATCATCATTAATTTCAAGAATTTTTTTTTTTTACAAATTAAATACCCATCCCTTTTCCCCTCTCCATGACTCGAACCCGGATCTAAGGCTATCCCACTTTGTCATTTAATTTCAAGAAAATTCATTTGATCATTTTAATATATTTAAAACATAATTCACATCATTTAGGGCATGTTTGTTTTGGGACTCACCCATTCGGATGTCCCACGTCTTGTTCTACTTCGGGATTTCACATCCAACTACAACATACTAGCTATTACATCTCATCCAACTACTCTTACACAATTTGATTTGACATAAAGTTACATCTCATCCTACTCAAAATTCCAAAACAAACACACACAATTACTATTTATCATAATTTCTCCCATCCTACATAATCCCAAAACAAACATCCCCAATTGTTACAATTATATTAAATAATAATATAATAAAATGAATGAATGAATGATAATGCAATTTGCAACATCTATACCATTGAAATTGAGAGTTAAATGTTATACTCCATATTAAATATTAAAGTGAAGGTAAATTAAACATGGCAAAAATTTGTGTGAGACCGTCTCACGGATCTTTTTCTGTGAGACAGATTCTTTTAACCCATATTTCAAAATTTTGGGTAGGATAACCCATACTTTATTCAAAAGTGATAATGTTTAAGTAAAAAGTGATACGGAGTAATATTTTAAATAAAAGTGACTATCACTTTTTACTCAAACAATATCACTTTTTACTCAAACATTATCACTTTTTAGGGTTGATAACTAATAAGGTCATTTCACTACTAGTTTTATCTAATAAAACCTACACCAAATTTTCTTGTCTAATAGAGTCAAATTGAAAAATATAAGATAATTATACCCTTTTACTAATTTGACACAATTCGAAATTTTTAATTCAAATTAAAGGGTCAACTAAATACCTTAATTATAGATTAACACAGATTCTCGAAAGAAGCGAAATTTAAGCAGCTTCCAAATTTTTAAAAATTTCCTAAAAAGTAGGTATCCCCATTAATTGATTTCACTTGCTTAGCTTCGAGAATTCTAGAGTCTGTATTTTCAAAATTTAAGCAACTTTCAAATTTTGAAAAATTTGATCAACATGTATGAGTTATTAACAGAGAATCTCGAAAAAGCAAAATTTAAGCAACTTTCAAAATTTAAAAAATTTCTTAAAAAGTAGATATCCCATTAATTCAAATAAGAAGCATAAAAAAATTATGGAGTGAATAGTGCATGGTGTGCAATATTGAAAAAGTATGTATATAGAACTGCATATCTATATGTGGGTAAAAAACACAATATGAAGTAAGTAGTGCATATCTATTTCGTAACATGTATATATATGCATAGTTGAATGCACATGAATAGATATGCATTGAGCAGTGCACTAAACCGATATGCATTGTGCAGTTACAAGACATATAATTAAGCTTCTGACTGTATTACATAAGTGATCGATTTAGTAAGAAAAGTAAAAAAAAAACAATGGAGAACTATACAGCATCTGAGTGAGACATTGATGAACTCAAACCCTGACGAGACACAGGATAGATGTTCCGAAAATATAAAGAGAAATAAATATTTAGTAAAAAAAATCTTGATCTAATATCAATATGAAATCTCGTCAGGGTTTGAGTTCATCAATAATCGAACGATAAAAAATAAAAGGATAAGAATTGGATACGTACTATGCAGACGAATCTTGATCTAATATCAATATGAAATTTCTTATTCTGATCTCAGTGCATCATCGAATCTAAGAAATTGAAATTGAAAAACGAATTTGGGAATTTTTCTTCGGTGCATAACAAGAATCTGAGGGAATAATTTTCGAAAATCGAATTTGGAAAGTCAGTAAATTAAGGGTAACATAACCTAAATTCTAGGATTTTGACTCTACAACTTTTATGGAATTTAAAATATCTCATTAATAGTTTTTATTGATGAAAATAGTTTAAATAATTAGATTAAGGGTAGTATAGGAATTTTGGCTTTAATTTGACTCTATTAGAAAATTATAAAACTTGGTGTTTCTATTAGCTTAAGGGGTTTTTACTTAAACACTATCACTTTTTACTCAAACATTATCACTTTTTACTCAAACATGGATCTCATTCTGTGAGACGGTCTCACCCAAGTAGAGTTGCCCAAACGGTTCCGGACCGGCGGTTCGACGGTTCGGAACCGAAACCGGAACCGTCACATACACGAACCGAGACCGTGTAATTCACGGTTCGGTTTCGGTTCATCCTATACGGTTTTAAGGACCGGCGGTTCAACAAATAATTTTTTTTTATTCTTTTTTATTGATAGGATTGAATATTAAAGATATATTTGGTGATATATATGTCTGATTTTTTTGAACCGTCGCGTTTGTGGGAGAATATTTAACATATATTTCTGAAACCGTTGTGTTTAGTCTATTTTCTGGAACCGACGTACACGGTATCTCTCTCTCACAGCACACACCACAATCTGTATATGTGTGGCTATATATATATACGGAAATGATATAGAGCCCACCAATTGTGCCCACCAGTTTTGCCCACCGCCTATGTGGCATTACCACGTCAATAAATTCTTATTTATATTTAATTTAAACTTAATCTAATATCAATATTTTATTTTTTTATCCATATCAATATTTTAAAAAATCTTTTTTTATATTTAATTTAATATTATCTCTATCAAATTACGCTAACTAACGCCATAAATCTTTTCTCAAATCTTTCCATCACCATTAATTTTTTCTCAAATCTTATATGTGGCGTGAGTTTAATGTAATATTAATATATTATCAAATCTTAATTGAATCTTAGGGTTTACGGTTTTAGGGTTTAGGATTTTAGGGGTTTAGGGTTTAGGGGGTTTAGGGTTTAGGGTTTTAGGGGTTTAGGGTTTAGGGGTTTTAGGGTTTAGGGTTTTAGGGTTTATGAGTTTAGAGGTTTAGAGTTATGTAAATTAATGTAGTCATTTTTACGGAAATGATATAGATATAAGATGGTGATAGAAAAGATTTAAGAAAAGATTAATGGGTTAGTTACGCATAAAATAAAATATTGATATAAGATTTGAGAAAAAATTAATGGTGATGGAAAGATTTGAGAAAAGATTTATGGCGTTAGTTACGCATAAAATAAAATATTGATATAAGATTTGAGAAAAAATTAATGGTGATGGAAAGATTTGAGAAAAGATTTATGGCGTTAGTTAGCGTAATTTGATAGAGATAATATTAAATTAAATATAAAAAAAGATTTTTTAAAATATTGATATGGATAAAAAAATAAAATATTGATATTAGATTAAGTTTAAATTAAATATAAATAAGAATTTATTGACGTGGTAATGCCACATAGGCGGTGGGCAAAACTGGTGGGCACAATTGGTGGGCTCTATATCATTTCCGTATATATATATATAATATAATAAATGAGCAGTATGTCTGTATGTCTGTGTGTACGTATATTAACAATGGAGTATGGATGTGTGTGGTCAGTGTGGATGTATATATATTTAATATATGTCGGTATATATATATAATATGAGCAAATAACAATGGAGTATGGATGTGTGTGGTTGTATATATATAATAATAAATGAACAAATAGCAATGGAGTATGTATAATGTATGTGTGCGGCTGTGTGCATGGCAGATTTCGATTTTTTTACATTTTTTTTATTAAAAAAAAAAAATTCAAACGGTTCTGGAACCGGAACCGGCCGGAACCGGGACCGACGGTTTTGGAACCGGAACCGTCCAAACCGAAACCGTCCTCCTTAATTACACGGTCCGGTTTCGGTTCAATACTTCTGGGACCGTCGAACCGGCGGTTCCGAACCGGAACCGGCGGTTCATGAACCGTGGGCATCTCTACACCCAAGACTAGCCCATTAAACATTACAATCCAAATGAGAAGAGTTAATTTAACATAGATTTAAATCTCGACTTAGGAGGGTGTATTCAATTGAGATTCTGTTGGATTTTTTTGGACTTTAAAAAGTCAGTGGATTTAGAAAATTCATAGACTCTATGCAGAGTTTGACTGACTTTTTTATTGATTTATATGGATTTTCATAGATTTGACAGATTCTAAAATACACATTTTTTTTATTAATTTACATTGATTTTCATAAACTACGCCCCTAAAACTATGGATACAAACGTATATCGAACACACTTGTATATAAAAAAAATATCTAAATTATTTAGAAAAAATACCAAAAATATATTAGTTCAAAAAAAAAATATTATTCATCATTATTATTCTCATCTTCATTTCTACGATTATACCTCGGCAGAAACCTCGGCTTCAGTTCTGCTGTTGTAATTGGCTTTGAGAGAAAGCTATTCCAAATTTTCTCTTCATGTCGAGATGTGGTGAATCTTGATCTTCTTCATATTCGATTGGAAATTCATGACATTTTTTCCGAAGAAAGTTATGTAATTCAACCAATACTAACTCTGCTTGTGTTTGAAATGGAAACAGAGGTGGATTTTGAAAATTGTGAATGACGATTTGAAAATACCAAAAAATCTCTCGCGAAGATTAAATAACTCAATTGCATTTCTGAGTAACGACTTGTAAATTAGGCAATCGAGAATATATTATTGCTAACCTACGGTGTCAACTGTGTCGATATACTATAATTTTTAAAGAGAGAACATAATTTTAAAATACAGAGATGTAATCTTTTTCACGATAATAATGATGGTGAAGAATTTGTGATGCTTATTGAAGATATTATTTAGTTTGAAGAAGAGGGCTGTGTAGGATTTTGTGGTTCGAATTACAGCAAGAATGTTTGTATGTGCTTTCGAAGGAGACTTTGAAATTTTGTTAGAAGAACAACAAAGTTTTTTTTTTCTTCTCTTTCAGGGCCTTTTGACTTCTGAGAGAATCCACTAAAATCTCTAGTTTTTTGAAGAGATTTTGAATAGTGAAATTTATTTATATTTTTTTAAGGAGAATCCAACGAAATCAATAGAGTATTAAAATCCATAGATTGTTGAATACCTAAAGATTTCTAAAGACTTTTTAAAATCCGTATTGAATACCTCAAAATTTTGAAAGACTTTTAAAAATCGGATTGAATACCCCATATTTTAAAAGTCCAAAAAAATCCAACAGAATCTCAATTGAATACACCCCCTTTAATTAAAATATCAAAATAAACTCACACTTTATTAGGAATTAAAATCTCATAAACCAAATATAAACACAAAACAAACATGGTCCTAAATTGTCAAAATAAAATGAGAAGTTAAAATGATCTAAACAAAACAGATTTAAAGGAGGGCTGATAATAAACCATGACAAGAAGCAGCGCCACCATCAGAGCCAGCCCCCACGGCCAACTTTCCTCCCCCGCCGCCGCTTCGTAAATCGGTATCAGCCACCTGCGGCGGAGCACCATCACGTTGACCACCAAAACACCCACCAGCGGCAGCAGCATTAGGCCGAATCTCAGCCCCATTTTGCTCCTCTCTATTCTCTCTTTCATCTCTGAATAACTTGCCAAATACATCCACATAATAAACACCCCAAAAAACACCACCAGCGCCAACGGCGGCGCTGAAATCGAGTTTAGGGTTTCGTTTTTCCACCCTAAACCCCTCCTTTCTCTCACAAGCCAACCCATTTTTTTTTTTTGGCTAATTAATTTTTTTTCAGAATTAATTATTGTGAGGAAGAAGATGATAATTATTAATATAAGGGATGAATTGAGGGATAATGCTTTCGCATAAATTCTGTATTTAAGAATTATTTTTGAATTTGATGGCTAATATCGACCTTCATTATTAGATTATAATTACGAAAAGGTGATTTTACATGTTAAAAAGGTAAGAGAATATATTCTAATATTCATACGCCAATCTACGGTTGTAATCATGAAACGCAAGATTATGCTGCACGGAAAGTCCATATTTAAGCAGCATCAACCCAATCTATTATATCAACATGATTCGCGGTAGTTCAAATTGACTTCATTATTATTCGGGTCATAATTAGTACCCCGTCCGTCCATTTATAAATTTTTCGTTATTTTTTGATACATGAATTAAAAAAATGATTAAATAATACATAATATAATACAAGTGATTGCACTGATTGAAAAAAAAGAGAAATAGATAAAAAAAATAAAGTAAAATGTAACAATAAAAAATTAAAAAATATTTACGAAAAACTTTTATAAAGACAAACTAAAATGTCAAAATAAAAAGCTTATAATTAAGTCATCTAAATTCATAATATGAATATTACAATCAGGGACAGACCCAATAAGGGCCCAGGGGGTCACTATACCC
The DNA here is from genome assembly GCA_963675135.1 of Galeopsis tetrahit. Taxonomy (NCBI): domain Eukaryota; kingdom Viridiplantae; phylum Streptophyta; class Magnoliopsida; order Lamiales; family Lamiaceae; genus Galeopsis; species Galeopsis tetrahit. Next base: position 68,116,190 of record OY776131.1, read on the forward strand.
CCACCAATTTCTTTTATATATATATATATATTATATATATTTTTTAGTAATTATTTATATCATTTTTTATGTTTTAAGATTATTTACACACTTTAAATATAAAAATAATTTACAAAATAGATACATTTATTATATACTTATTTTATTTTTTAAATTATTATTAAATTTATATCCACATTTTCACTTATTAATACACCTTACTAGTTTTTTTTAGAACCTCACAAAATCTTTTTTTTTTTTTTTGAAAGACACAAGATCTATTTTATACTTTATTAAATCACTCAAAATTATTCTTACTTATTTGATATCACACTCCATTAAATTTACATTTCTTAAAAAGTGAGTCAATCAAAATATACAAATCACTATGGACGGGGAGTATATTTTAAGTTCTACATTTGACTAATAGTGACTAAAGTTTTAACATATACTTTTTCACAAGCTAGAACAATCAAAATTACTTTCTTTCAAAACATAACAAAAACCGTTAAATTTAAATTAATAAAATGAGATGTATTGAAAAATTTATAATATTTTTTTTGTATATATAAATATTTTGTCTTTGTATTAATGTAAATTGGACCCCTCTGTAATTTCTGGATCTGTCACAGATTACAATAGTTCTTGATGAGAAACTTCTTGTAACTCCATTCTTATTCGGGTCATGTTTAGTAGTATGTCACAAGTCAGTTTAAAATCCTAATTCATAATATGAATATCATGGTAGTTCTTGCATTGATCAAACCAACTTCATTCTTATTCGAATCCATGATTCATAGCATGTTACGAGGCGGTTCAAAATCTGAATTCATAATATGAATATCATGATGGTAGTTTTCAATGTGAAATTGACTTCATTCTTATTCGGTCATGATTAGTAGTATGTCAAAAGTCAATCCAAAATCTTAATTCATTTTAGTATCATTGATTCATTACTAAGGAGGAGTGATTGTCAAATTGAAAACCAAAGGGCCAGGCTATATACCCCTCCACATTTGTTAAATATACCCGGATTCATACACTCTCCCTGAATAATCTGATTATATTAGCCGTACTCTTCCTAAAATACCTAATATACCTCTTTACACCTGGAATATATCAAGTATGACTTTTTAACCCTACCCATGTTTATTTTTGGCCTTCATTCTCTTTGACCACTTTTAAATGTTATAAAAATAAATTTAAAAAAACCACTTCTTCAAATCTCATATTCTCTCATTCTTCTTTTCAATCTCTACACTTAAATTCTTTCATTTTTTTCTCATAATGTAATTGAAAGTTGGATTGAAGGTAAGAAACATATTTCTATTATATTCTTTTGTTTGATTTTGTTGGTATTTGATGTTTTATCATAGTGAATTTAAGTGATTTTTTTTTTTAGGTTTACACCCAAAATTCCCGTTCAAGTTGTTTAGGGTTGTTTACTGAGTTTGTTTGAGGTTGTTTAGGGTTGTTTATTGGGCTTGTTTGAGGTTGTTTACTGGGCTTGTTTGAGGTTGTGTATGGTTGTTTAGGGTTGTTTACTGAGCTTGTTTAAGGTTGTTTTGGGTTGTTTAAAGTTGTTTATTGAGCTTGTTTGGGGTTGTTTAAGGTTGTTTACTGGGCTTGTTTGAGATTGTTTAGAGCTGTTTAAGGTTGTTTAATAGAGTTGTTTAGTGTCGTTTAATGTGATTGTTTAATGTGGTTGTTTAGAGTTGTTTAGTGTGGTTGTTCTTTTTCTTTTCTTTAATCAATTAAATAAAAGAAGGTTATTTTTTAATATTTTATATAAGTAAGGTCATTTTTTATAAATAGTAGTTTGACTAGGTCATTTCTAAAAATTCCCCATATTTACACATTTAAATCAAATTATACATACACTTCCTCCTTTAAAACCCCTAAATCTTAATTTTTTGCTCTCTTCTCCCCACAACCCTTCTTCCTCCCAGTCTCCGCCGCCCGTCTCCACCCAATCTCCTCCCTCGTTTTTTTTTTTTCCGTTTATGTTATGTTTACGGGCGCCGCCCCTTCCTCTCCCAGCGCCGCCGCCGCCTCCTCTCCCAGCCGTCATCGACGTCGTGTTTCTTCAAAGAGGTGGGGTTTTTTTTCCTGCAAATTCGGACACACGCGGTGCCGCCGCCATCGCCTACTCCCTCCCACGGCCACCCCTCCTTTTTTTTTTCTTCCTTTTCTCTTCCTCAACCACTATTTCTTCTCTCTCTCTCTCTCTCTTAAAAAGATTTCGACAACTTTTAGTCGAAAATATACACTATCGTCGACATATTTTCGACCAAGAGTTGTCGACATGACTGTTTTTCATCGACAAACCAGTGTGACAGTGTCAATTTTTTTTTTTTTTTCTAATTTCTAGTGCGACGGCGGCTGCCAGAGGTGCAATAGTGGCGGTGTCGGCCGAAGGTACGTCGACAACCTTTTCAATTAGGGTTAGGATTTAAGTTTTAGAAGGGGTGTATCTATCTATTTATATTTTACTAGAAGGGTAAATTAGTATTTTTATATGTATATTTAATTAATAAATTCATAGGGGAGTATTTAACAAGTGTGGAGGGTATATAGCCTGGCCCTTTTAAAAAAGATTTGAATTTTTGGGCCATTGAGCTACTAAGCCCATGAAAGTGTGTAGGAATAGCTCTGAAAAAACATACTCCTAATTAATATCCGTTGAAGAAACCAAATTACAGAAAAACACAAACCCTTGCTCTTTTTTGCTCCATTGTTCTTCCCAATTAATCTGCATATCATTCCAACATTTTCAATATGCCCGAAGCAGATTTGAAACAAGCGAAGAAAGAAGAGATTGAAGACGACGATGACGAAATCTGCATAGCGTCTTTATCGAACAGCAAGAAGAAATCGGCCAAAAACAGCAATGCCAATGCTAAACCGCAATCCAAAGTTAAGAAAGAACAGAACAAGGTGAAGAAAGAGGAATCCGATGACGATTTTGAAGACTTAACCCCAAAAAAGGCCTCCAACAAGAGTGTTATTAAGGTAACTGCTTAATCAATTTTTTCTGTAATCAAATATCCTTTTTTTATGTTCTGATTTGTTTAAATGGTGAAGAAAAAGAAGCCGAAAGAAGAGGAGGCGAAGAAGAGCAAGAATGGTAGTAAAGCTGCTGAGAGTGTGAGTGTAACTGTTAAGAAAAGAGAAAGGAAAGTATTTGATTTGCCAGGTCAAAAGAGGGATCCTCCTGAGGAAGTAAGTAGTGTTGTTCCTTTTGTTTTGTTTGAATTTTTATTGATGTTTATGCTTCTAACAGATGTGTTTAATTTGGATATTCTTGATTTAATGAGTTAGTTTTGAATTTGGTTTTCAGAGAGACCCATTGAGAATTTTCTACGAAACCCTGCTCAAGCAAGTGCCTACTAGTGAAATGGCAGCAATATGGTAGGTCGTCTCTGTTCCGAAAGCTTATGTATAATTATATTTACTTAATGTAGAATCGAGATTATTCTGCTTTTTACATAGTAGATAAATCATCATCTTGTAATTGAGAGAGAGATTGGTAATTACATACTTCTTTCTCTGTTTGTCATGTGCATATTCGAACGAAATAGATGACATTTAGATTAGTTTTTATAATGAACTTAGATCAACCTTCTTTTAGGTGTACAACATTGTCGTTTAATTTGTATGTTAGTGACACATGCCTTGTAATGTTGCATTGTGATAATTCTGTGTCAATGAGAGGTATCCTACAGACAGATTATTTCAAATTTTTCAATGGGAAATTGGGAATGGTAATGAGAATCATTGAATATTGAGAATGGCAGTTATATTGTTAGTGTTTTGCTCTAATTTTTTAATATGTGTGGACAAAAAATGGTTATTGGGCGACGATTAGTAGGAATGATTATACAAGGTGAGGTAGTTAATCGAAATAGAGTAATGACTAATTTATTTTGAGTCTCACTATCACGTACTAAGTATGATGAAGGTGAATTGATCATCTTTTATTTTCATTATAATTTAACCACTTCAATTACCTCATGTTCATTATATATTTATCATGCTAGCGAAGACTTTCTTTGTGTTATATGTTATATATTTGTTTTTGTTCGTCATTTCTTTCCCTCCTCTGTTCCTTTTCTTGTTTCGAATTATGGGTTTTTGTTGTTAACTTGCAACTTCAAATGGTGATCTGAGTATCGTTGATTCTTCTCTACTTTCAACTTTTACCAATTGTTCTAGAGATTGTAAGCATGGTACTCTGTTCTCTGCTTTGCAATTCTTGAGGTGTGTTATTTGAGTTTAACCATGTTCTTTTTAACTAGTCTTAATATTTTTGAAATTCATGTTTCTGCTTAGTTTGTTTAATCACGACATATTGTGGAGAGTTACTGATCAAGATGATAGATACACTTTTACTTACCTCGTAGTTTTTTATGCACAAGAGCATAATGCAAGTAGAAGCTCTTGTCTCATTTGGCTAGAGGCATTGCGTAAACACAACTAGTTAAAAATGGGATCTATCTTTAGGTTTGCTTCACTAAATGCATGTATTTTAGTGCTAAACACAATAATAGGTTACCTTGTACTTGACAGCTAATAATGGAGGACCCTGAAGCTCTTCTTGTTTGGTAATTATTAATTTAATTGTGCCTTTATATTTTATGCATGTAGTCTCGTGCAAGTGAACTGGGAATAGGTCAAAATTTCCATGTAATAATCTCTCAGTTTCTTTTATAACCCCTAATATTTAATGTCAACACTCAAAGCTATATAATACATTTCTTGATTAAAAATAGAGGGTATCTTGCACCAAGATTTTTTAGATGTCATAAACTAACCCGATTTGGTTATATGATGAAATATTTCATCACAGAATATCGAAATTTCTGAAACACTGTAATTTACTTGTTCTTCTGTCATTTATTAACCAGTTCACCACATATGAATTATCTTTAATATTTTTGTCTGAGGGGATCGATAAGATTAGACTTGAAAGAATGATCTCAATAGCTTGATTTGCCCACCTAATGCTGATGATGACTTTCGATACTGCACGGCCTGTAACTCATGGGAGGTAGGAATTGTAGGACATTATGTTTGCGCCTCGGCGAGGCTAACACATTTAAGGCATTATATTTTAATTTTCTTATATTTAGGATAACTTGGTCCAAAACACCCCAATTCGGGTTTATTTGTCACGTGTTTGGCCAATTTGGGCTAATCTGTCCCTTGTGTCGGGCCGTTTTGGCCTAAATGTGTGAAAAGTAAATTTTACTGGCCTACGTGTGCCAAATTAAAATGTAATGGCCTAAATTTACCAGCTCGTAAACATACTGTCTTACAACTCTGCCTCTAAAGAAAATAATTTGCCTGCATGTAGTATTGGTGCAGATGCAGAACTTGTGAAATCGGGATACCTGTGTATATTGCTTTGGTTTTTTACTGTGTTTTTATATCCATTTCCTGAGAAATCAGTGTTGTTTTATACTGTGGCTATAGGATGATGGAGTCGGGTTTGCTGCCAAAGGAGGAGGCAAAGAAAGTGTTTGAAAGTAAACAGAAGAAGACACAACAGCAGAAGCTCGGTTCACCAATGAAAACTGTTGTCACTGCTAAAAAGAAAGGTGACACTATTACTATTGAAAAGAAATCAGCTAAAAAAAGCCCAGTTTCGAGCCAGAAAAAGAAGACCCCAGACACCAAGGTCAAGGTTGCGTCTAAGCAGCAGTCAAAGAAACGCAACAGCGAAGATGATTCTTCTGAACAAGATTCAGATGATGATGACTTTGTATTGAGTGCTATAAAGACGAAGAAACAGAGAGCATAACACCTTAGAAAAATTCCTTACTGGTTAGCTTATTTGCTATTCGTAGGCACGATGTCCTGAATCTTCATTCATCTAACGAAAAAACGACCCAAGTTTGCTTCATTGCTATTCGTATTTCATCCTACTCCTACAGTCCTACTCATATGCCGTCGTTTAAGATTGATATCTAAACTTGTTACTGCTTTTATCTGGAAGAATTGAGTGATATCAAACTGCTAATATTTTGATGAAATCTAAAAAAAAAAAATATATTGCACTTATAAACTTGTGGTTATTTTATTTCTTCTATGTTCCAGAGAATGTGTATTTGTTATTCCAAAATGTGTAGTTTAACTTGGTCAAAATTTGATAAATCTTAAAAAATAAATATATTGCACTTATAAACTTGTGGTTATTTTATTTGTGAGAATGTATCAACATCGTACAATAGAATTGTTTCCAGTTGGACAATTATTAAGATAATATGTGTAAAAATGTGTACAACTTAAATTATGATTAAAATCTTTCTTTTAGCTAATTTTAGTTGTATGAACTTTATTTTGATTTGTTCAAACAAAATTGAACCTTATGAATGTAGTGCTCAAATTTTTTTAATCACTAGTCTCATGAATGATAATTAAAATTGATAAGTTTGCACTACGACGCCTCACACATTTTTAGGTGAGTAAAAAAAAGTTAGTTTGTCAGAAAAAAAATTCAGATCAGTGCCCTTAGCCGTTGTGTGCATGAATCTTGTATCTATGTTTAATTTTTGGACTGATAATTTTTTTAATTCTTATATTTGGGTTTTCTCAAGAATTGTCCTAAAAATATATATATATACTAACACAATTGCTTGTGAGTTACTCCTTATGACCTAAGTTTTAAAAAGCAGGTTAGACCGATTCGATCACTACTTAACAAGTTTAACAGGCTGGTTCAAAGCATTAGACTACTCAATTTTTGAGTCGTCCATAAATCGCTTAAAAGTGAAAAAAGGGCATGAAACAATGATCAGTTGAATCAAAGTTGTTTGAAATTTGAAAATTTTGAGGAACTATTTGCAATGTTAAATTAAAATTTTGCAGTGAATCGTTTATGTGTTACAAGAGATAAAATAAAAAATAAGTATAATATATAATTATGACGTTATACCATTTCAATCTCAACGGTTGAATCCGATCAGACCCGATTCGATATAAAGCGCTAAGGAGGTTCGAGTCAACTTCTAAAAAGGAGAAAAATGGATAATTTTTAAAAAAGTAGTCCATATATATATATATATATATATTGACATAAACCCTAGGCGACCTTTCATCTCTAATTGGTCGGCACGTGGCATCAGCACCTCCCCTCTCTCTCTCTCTCCGCTGAGATTTCATATTGCCCCCTTCCCCTTCCCCTTCTCTTGCAACGAAACTACTCTTTTTCTTCTTCTCTCTCTCTCTCTCGCAAATTGGTTTTGGAATTCGGAACAAGGGAGTAGCGAAAAGGCGATGAAACCAATCAGACAAATCAGTTGCGCAACACAGAATGAGAATTGTGTCGCTCAAATTCTACTCGATCTTCCCAATATTATATTCGCGATTGAATCTGCCTCTGCTTTCAAATGGGGTTGCAGGAAGAGGAGATCTAGACTCAATCACTCTCGAAAAAAGAAACCACCTCACTCCAAACAAGCGGCGGAGAGTGCCGCCGCCGCCGCCGCCTCCAGTCCGGTCACTCCTCTTGCCTTTTCACCCAGTGAATCTGACAGAAAAAAACCCAAGCATCCGTTCAAGACAAGCTCCCTTAAAAGGGTTTGTGTTTTCTTCAACCACTCTTTATTTTTGTTACAATTTCCCTGTTTTTTACTCTGATTCATCCTTATATTTGTGTATGTATCTTGATTTGTATTGTGGACGAATTTGATGGTTCCCCTGTTTTTAGAATAGGAAAAGGGTTTTATGTTTTAGGTTGATTATAGTTAAAATCTGTGTTTCTATTATGGGCAAATTTGATGTATTTTAGTATTGGAATTCTGTTTTTGACACACACTTTTGGATTGGTTTGCAGTCAAGGGAGAAGTATACTGTTATGATAAATGAGTTAACTCAGCGCAGAGATTTACTACGAGAGGTGGGTTTTTGAGTTTTCACTTTTCATGTATTATTATTATTATTATTATTATTATTATTATTAATTGGGGCATTAAAGTTACTTTTTTCTTGAAATTAATTCTGCTATATTTCCAACTCTACAGGAGATTGGAAACGTGACCAACTATTACAACAAGCTGATTGCCTACAATTCTGAATTGAAAGCAATGAAACATGAGGTAATTACAGTACTAATTATTTACTCTACCAGAAATTATTTGTTTTTAACAATTATACAAAATAAACCTTCAATTTTGTTACACAGGTGCTAAATTCTTGCCAAATAAAACAAGAGGCTAAAATGAGCAGATATGGTCATGAATTTAGTTTGGGACAACCTCAGCCGCTCGTTTCGGCTCATTTTTCAGTTGGGCCAGTTGTGGCCCAATTGGAGGGATCATATAATGGGCTTGGGTCAGTAGTAAGCCCAATTGGGATTCCTGATCTGAATATATCTGCCGAGGAGAGTATTTTCAGAGATAGACGGTCCAGATTTGCTGAAGCTAGGAGGAGGAGAAGGGATATAATCAAGGTTAAGATTATGAAGAGTAAATTGGCAAGGACAAGATAATCAAATATATATTTTTTGTTTGCTAAGGTAGAATTAACCTTGAGATTGAGGTAATTTTTGAGTATCGGAAAGTGTAAATTTTGATGGTTAGAAATAGAATGCTGGGACACATTGGCCCACCCTGGATTTTCTCTGATTTTCCAATCCTTAGTCGCATTCTAGAAGGGATGATTGGTCATATTGATTAAAAAATTGGTCATATTGATTAAAAAATTCATTTTTATTTTTAGTTTGATTTTTGTGCTAATGTTGGATCTTGTTCATACACTATTTCCATTGTTCAAGTTTGTTAAAAAGAAATACTATTAAAAAAGTGCACAATAATATGTTATACTTTATGTATTTATTTAGTACACAGTAATTGTACGGGTAAATATATACGCCTGTCAGTCTGCGCCAATTTTAGTAAGGAATAAGGTCGAATTCAACCAAACTGTTTGACCAGATGTGCTCGAGGATTACATTAACGAGCCTAGTGAAAATTAGAGTTTTGAGTCTAATGGGCAAGAAAATTCTTAAATATTAACCCTGATGAGTTAAGTTTGAATTGATTTACTACTAAATCGTGTTTTTCTCGAGTTCCTTTTATCAGTATAAGCAAATCAAGTTCTTACCTTTAATAAAAATTCTGAGTTTTAATAAGCCAAGTTGAGCTCTCCCGTTTTTTTTTAACGGATCTAGACTACCTTGTGACTGATTGAAAAGTTGATATGCTTAGATTTTTGTGAAATTTTACAAAAAAATGATTTTGCATAATGAGAGATTGATCATATTTTGAAAGATACCCATTAACACAACAAAATGATTACATTTAGTGCAAAATACCAAACTTTAGAAAAATATAGGAAACACATGAACAGTTCCAAAATATATTTTGCCTAATAAAGAGGGTCATGAGGGGAATATTATTAAGAAAGAAAAGAAAAAACATTTAAAGTCATAATTAAGTTTACATGTCGAACTACCGGGAAAGTTTTCCCGTAATAAAGAGGGTCATGTGAATGAAACATACCGAAGTATAGAAAGAAAGAAAATTTAGAAGGAATTGATGTTTATTTTAGGGTGGATTGAAAAAAAGAACAAAACATGTAAACAATTAAAAAAAATGAATTACATTGTGATCACACAATACTTTTTATCTTTCCCCACTACAACAAACGCAAACTCCTAAATTTAGAAGTTCAAATTCAAAATGAATATGAGGCCACATCTATCGTCCATCCACTCTCTCAATTAATTTAGTCAAAATGATTTACTAATTTGAGGATATGTGTTGAATAAATGGTCATATAATAATAGATTAATGTTGACACAATGATTTAAAAGCTAATCATAACATAAAAGAAGCACCGAAATACAAGCTATTGTGCCAAAAGAAAGCAAAGTGAGGAGTTTGTATTGTTACAAAAGCTTAAAACGTCAGTAGCTTATTCAAGATGTTGTACCATGCTAGTCAAACTAGTGTTTTGAGTTGCATGCATGTATAGTCGACAAGTAGTGAGAGAGTTGTAACTGGCAAAACAGATGGCACACGTATCAATGAAATTGAAGACATACTTGGCTGATTGTTGACACTCACTGACTCTGTACTAAATGCCCTTTATATCAAAGTGAGAGAAATTCATAATGGCCGACAAGTAAACCTACCAACTTTTAGTTGATCAAAGTAATACCGGTAGACTCTTAAAAAAGTAGAGTTGTGAAAGAGAAATAATAATAATAATTAAAAGAAAGGAAAAGAAAAGAAATAATGTGTCACGGCAATATACTACTACTAATCTAGGAAGCATATAAAAGCAGTGTTTAGTGGTACAAAACCCAACGTAACAATATAGCATACAAAATACAAATCGAGAAACTGATATAGTGTACCAAGCAGAAAACAGCGGCAGGAATTAATTTGATGATATAATGAGACAGCAGAAAGCAAGCAAGACAGACAGACTGAGCAGTACCAAAATACAATACCAAATATAATAATGTTGATGACTCCTCATGCATATTGTTCTTCTTGTTCCTCTTCTTCATACTCTTCTTCTTCTTCATCAGCAGTAGCATCCTGATACTGCTGATACTCCGCCACCAAATCATTCATATTGCTCTCTGCTTCAGTAAACTCCATCTCATCCATGCCTTCCCCAGTGTACCAATGCAAGAAAGCCTTACGCCTGAACATAGCTGTGAACTGCTCGCTCACTCTCCTGAACATCTCCTGAATCGACGTTGAATTCCCCACAAACGTAGACGACATCTTCAGCCCTGTCGGTGGAATATCACACACACTCGACTTCACGTTGTTGGGTATCCACTCCACAAAGTAGGATGAGTTCTTGTTCTGCACGTTCAGCATCTGCTCATCTACCTCTTTCGTGCTCATTTTGCCCCGGAACATGGCTGATGCCGTTAGGTAGCGCCCATGGCGGGGGTCCGCAGCGCACATCATGTTCTTTGAGTCCCACATTTGTTGGGTTAGTTCTGGGACAGTGAGAGAAATGTAGTGCTGGGACCCACGGGAGGTTAGGGGGGCAAATCCCACCATGAAGAAATGGAGACGTGGGAATGGTATCAGATTTACTGCCAGCTTTCTCAGATCTGAATTCAGCTGACCCGGGAATCTCAAACAGCAGGTTACACCACTCATAGTTGCCGAGATCAAATGGTTCAAATCACCAACTGCAAACAAATAATCAAACACCTTACACCACAATCTTCAAACTTGATCAGCTGTAGCTATATTGAGTAAAAATTCAACTAGGGTGAATCCAACATAAATCATTTTTCTTTTATCTACTTTAGTCCTACGGGTTTCCAATTTCAGTCTTAGTGTGTAATTTTTACCCTTTTTTATCTACTTTATCCAATTTAATTTGTTGTATATTAAGTTAGTTAATATCCCATTCACGTCCTGTAATTTAGGGAAAATCTAAACTGAATCCCTTTTCTATTTCAGGGTGTCCAATTTTAGTCCCTTTTTTTCAAATACTCAAAATTGACCAAAATTTGTTTACGTGCTAGACTGGAATTGATCAAGTAGAAAGAAAGAAAAAAATTATATTGGATCCACCATAAATTGATATTAACTCGTGGTGTATTCTTCATTCATTTAACTACTTACAGCTTGGAGTGCTGAGCTTCAATGTCCTGAAACAGATATCATACAGAGCTTCGTTGTCAAGGACCATGCATTCATCAGCGTTCTCCACCAATTGGTGTACTGAGAGAGTGGCGTTGTATGGTTCAACGACAGTGTCGGAGACCTTTGGTGAAGGGAAGACGGAGAAAGTAAGCATCATTCTGTCGGGATATTCCTCTCTGATCTTTGAAATCAAAAGGGTACCCATGCCAGACCCCGTGCCGCCTCCAAGTGAGTGACATACCTGGAATCCTGGTGATATGGAAACCACAAAGAGGTTTAGTCGTGTGTTGGAACAAAAAAAAAAACATTCAAGAGAATCAAACTGAAGTTTACATATGGACAAAAAGAAGAAACAAGAATTCATAACTAAGTAATTATGAAATGCAGTTCCTGAGTTTTAATACCAATATGAAGACGCAACTGAGCTAAATCAAGAACAGAAAAGCAGACAGTAGTTCAACCAGAGAGTGTACTAACAAGGTATATTTAATATATAACTATTGACAATGACCAAGAAATCCAAATATATTAAATATAGTAAATAAAGGGAAAAAAAGGATTTGAGGGAAAAAAATACAAAGACAATCAGGTTGGTGTAACAGTTTCACCATAATAAGTACACTGTACAAGTACCTCACCCTTACTGATATTTGCCAGTGAAGACTGTCGGTTGAATGGAATGCATATTTAAGCGCCTAATTATTGTCCAAATATAATATGCGGTGTTTTTGGAAAATGGAAATGGACCCCATGAATAGGATTAAAAAAAGCACAAGGCAGGAACTGCATCATTTTGAGAAAATATACTTAAAATCAGGCTTAACATTTCGTGTGGTGTAACTTAGATCTCAATACTAAGCAAATAACCACATTGATCAAAGACAGAATGCTTCATGAAATCTTTTCCCTCAGGTTCATCAACAATGACCAGATACCGGATAAATCTTTCAAATGTTGGGATCACATTTCACTCAAATCCAAGGTAAGGCATGTCCTAGTTTTGAATCTAACCCAACTGAGCATCTGAAATTGCTATATGCTTGCATCTATCTAGTGATTAGTGAAATCTCATTTTAGATCTCGGTAAACCAAATCAAATCATGTTACTGAAAACTATGAACATGACAATGGTCATCATGTGGAAAAAAGAGCACGCGCGGAAATAAAAAAAAAAATGAGCACAGTTTTCACATAACCTCTAAGAACGCTGAAACAGTCAAAAGACAAGCACATAAAATATCCTGGGAAAAGATCAACAAAAACAGAGCAACGGATATTGTAGAAACTTATCACGTAAAGAAATGGAAAATATTAAGACATGGTTTCAACAGATACTACAAAAACAGAGGAAAATGAAAAAACTGAAACAAACATTTACAGCATAGCCCGCATACGATTCTATACCTCATAAACCTAAATTCTTAAATGCACGCGTACAAGCAAGTACACTGAGTAGTAATATGACACAGAGAGCACAAACGATGTAAAGCCACGCAAGTAACATACCATACACTGACAAAACTAATAGCAGTAAAAATGGAGAACTAAACCATATTTCAGAAACCTTGTAAGCAATCACAGTTCTCGGCTTCCTTCCGAACAACATCGAGCACCGAATCAATCAACTCCGCGCCCTCAGTGTAGTGACCTTTCGCCCAATTGTTTCCGGCACCTGATTGCCCAAAAACAAAATTGTCGGGCCTAAAGATCTGCCCGTACGGGCCGGATCTGATAGAATCCATAGTCCCTGGCTCCAGATCCATGAGCACCGCACGTGGCACGTACCTTCCACCGGATGCCTCATTGAAATACACGTTGATTCGCTCCAACTGAGTTTCGTCGGATCCATCTCCCTTGTATTTGCCGGTATGGTCGATGCCGTGCTCGTCGCAGATCACTTCCCAGAATTTGGAGCCAATCTGGTTCCCGCATTGGCCTCCTTGAATGTGCAAGATTTCTCTCATGTTTTCGAAGTTTTTTTGTTTTTCAGTTCCTCACACTGAGAATTTGTGTGGGTTTTCGAAATGTGAGTGAGGGGATCGTGATGAATGTGAAATGTGGGCGGTTATTGATGCAATGACAGAAATAGAAGGAATGGAGGGAGGGAGATATTTGAAGATTCCCCTGATTTTTCTCTACAGTGCGACGAAAACGTGTTGACACAATTTTGTGGAGAAAGCGTTGAAGCTTTTGTCGTGGAACTGAAGAGAACCGGAGGAATCGGGCACGGGATTATTTAAACGAGGGAATGCGGACAATGTAACCGCTGGCAGAGGGCCCCACGATACACTTGTGTTCACATTTTTTACTGGTATGGTTTTACAGAGTAAGTTTTAACGTTGGGTTAAATTTTAAGTGGGGCCCACTTTCGTAACTGCCCAATCTTCACGATCTCTCCATCATCCATGCATTTATTTTGACGATTGTTAAATGTTAACTACTCCCCTCTGTATCACAATGAGTGCAGATTTCTATTTTTTTGGGCAAATTAAGAAAACATTTATTTTGACGATTGTTAAATGTTTGTTACAAAAAAGAAAACATGTTGGAAAACCAAATTTTACACCCACTCTCCTATTGTGTCTTTATTTATTTATTAATTCAGATCTTTCAAAAATAGTCATATTTTTCTTTTTTAAATGTATCAAATTATAGCTACACTTCCTTTATTTACCCCTAATAATTATGTTTCTTTTTTTAAATGTTCCAAATTATAATAACATTTTCTTTTTTATTTAAATATTTAATTATTTTATTGACAATTTTATCCTTAATTAAATTAACTGTTTTGAATTTTACACCAGATTTATGAAAAAAAAAAAAGTAGAGGACTTAGTAAATTTTGTTATTTAAGTGAATGAGAAACTTATGATATCAAATAACATTGTTTTAGTAAAGATTTAAAACCTACTCATTTACTTTTTAATCTAAAAAATTGGAGTAAATTTGGATTTTAGGTGTGTTTGAATATCGTCCACATTTATGGATCACCGACAGGCTGCCCATGATATGATGTTGGAAATCCCAAACTCTAAGGTGCGGTTCCTTAAATAATTGTTAATACAACGAGAATTATTGTTGAGTTTTCTCTAAAAATGTGTTATACATAAATGCTTTTACTCGTTCAAAGGGGCAGAAAAAAAGTCTTGTACCAAAACACACTGTCGCTGAATTGGAATCCAATGTATTTTGGATCCAACCACGTGAAACACCCACATGCTAAAACTGAGGAACAGAGACATGAATTTCATAACATGTAGGACAATATTTTAGCAATTTTTAATGATGCTGTAGATCAAATTCATTTGCATTAGTTGTTCACATCTCATGCAATCCACTGGAACTATTCAACACATCGGTTCCTGAATATTGAATGAAACTGGTAAAGCCAACATACAATGGACGTGTTTAATGTAAGAACCCGTAAAACCGCAATCAAAATTGGCAGTTCACATCAGATTTCAACCCCAATAAATAGTTATACCTCTGCAACCCTATGATTAAAAGCTTAAATTTTGTAAACAGGGGTGATTCCAAGCAAATGGAAACATTTTCTCATCACAACTGCTGTTGCCTCGCACAACAGCAGTCTGCTCGACTCCTCTGCTGATCCCACCACCTGCACAATTTTCAAATTATAAATGAATTGTCGAAATGAATACCAACAGTGAGATTGATCTGATTCGTTATTCAAGATTTTGACCATTGAAATTTTAAGCTTCATACCTGGCAATTGGTATAAAATCTTGTGAAATCTTCTGATAAATTGTATAAATATTCACACAACGCATTGGGCAAAAGATTTATACATGACTCTTCCACCACCTGAGAAAGAAGATCCAAGGGGAAGTTCATCAAGCAAAATTGTAACAGAAATGTCCATAATCAACATAATTTTAATATATATACATATGCACATATTAAAAAATCAATGAAAATACCTCAGGAAACTGGAGCAAGTGAAGTCCTAATGTACGTTCATCATTGTGAGCCAAGTCTAAAGTTCCAGACTGTTGCAAATATGAAGAACAGATGTGAATCACAAATTACTCGAAAAGCTCATCCAGCTTTGAAATGATCCTAAGATTTTTATAGTTCTTATATAATTACAGGGCTTCTTTCGCCATTTCTTATAAAAGAACATAAAACTGAAGATGCCCATTGAAGAAAACTTCAAAGAAAGATAAAAACCAATTGAGTAGCAAAACTGAAGATGCCAATTGAAGAAAACTTAAAAATTAAAAAGGGAGGAGTTGACCTACTTTTATCAATTCTTCAATATCTTTCCCAGATTTTCTGATGATCGAGCAGATCCGAGCATGCGCATATAACAAATACACAGCAGTATTGCCCTGCTCATAGGAAGTAGACAATAAGACAAAATTTTAAAGATTTCTGATAGAGTTCAACAGACACAAAAGCCAAAAAAGTAGAAACCAAATTTATAAGACCAATTTCAAAAACTAACAATACAAAGAGAACAACGTTCCAGTTACGATACAGAAAGAACACAGGTATAACTTATAAGAAGATTGTGTAAAAAAACAGAAGGTTCAGCAAAACATTATTCTAGATATAAATCATAAATTAATAACAATACAAATTTCTTGATCTATACAAATCATATTAACATTCAACTGAACACACCTTATCATTGAGCATCTGGTCAAAACTAAATGTATAGTTTGTTGTTCTGTTATTCTTCAGGTCTGCATACCTGTTTCAAATACAAAAAATTGCATTCTTAAAGCAAAAGCCACTGAAAGAATTAATACTAGCCCATGCATTTGCAGGCATATATATAACTAAAATATAAACCAGAAGCAGCTGATTGATCCTGTCAATCTCATAGTTAAAATAGAATTTCTGAGCAGAGCCAAAAGAAGAGTAAGATTTAAATAGACAGCATAGTTTTTCAAGCAAAATCAATTAGGGAAACAATGCAAACAAGAAACTCACTTAACAGCCCCATATCCAACTGCTTCAGCAGTTTTATCAAGCTCCTCTTGGGTAAAATCTTTATCCTTGCCTGGCATACATTTCAAACACTTGTTATGTCCAGATTTCTTAGCATTAGAATAACATGAAAAAACAGTTGTATATAGTTTCAAGCTTTTCTTGAAACCAAGTAGTTTTTAGGACAGAGGACAGCAATGAACCTCTTTCAATTAGAGCTGCTTTGCATTTACTTTTGGCTTCATCAAGTAAATCAACAAGTTTGACAGTTTCAGTGCTGCGAGTACGGAATCGCTTTCCATCTTCTCCAAGAACAAGCCCAAACCCCACATGGCTAACTCTAGGATACTTATTATCCTCAGCTGGAAGCCAACCAGCTCGTTTTGCAGCCTGCAAAAGCATTCCAAAAGGCTCTTCAGCCTCAAATCTGGGATGTATGGGTGCTACCGTGTAGGGATGTAAAAGAGTCAAAGAAATTTGATTCGATTCAATATTCATATTCGGATATTACAATTCAAATACAATTTTTTTATTCGAAAGATATTCAAATGCAAATACGTGTGCCACTATTACAATTTCAAAACGGAATACCACTTTCGAATAGAATAACAAATCAGATTTAATATTCGAATTTTAAACCAATACGAATATTAGAATATCTTATCGAATTGTGAATTGAATACTGTAATATTCACCTAGATTGGGTTCATTTACATCCCTACTACCATGTTAGAAGGAAAAATTCTCCATATGCATGTACAGATTTACAAACTTACCGTAAAAAACATTTCAAAGTGCTCTCTCTGGCCAACATCAGTGACATATATAATCCATTCAGCCTTTTCCTCGTTCAATCGGTACCTAATATTACAAGTGCAAGTCTTAAAAAAGTGCACTTTCCACAGCTTGACAGTAGTATAAAGTTGCAGTTGCTTCATCAGTTAATGACTGGTATATTAATATTGGATAAAGCAATAATGATAAAGGCAGTGTCATCATACAGGTGGAAAAAAAATCTGATGCCAGGGAGAAACTTGTAAGAGCACAGTGTTTATGATATGATAAATAAACAGACAGGATTACAGAGAACCTCTGTGAACAGAAGATATATTAGTGAAAAAACTAAAATGGAAACTCACCACAATGCAGCAAGATCAGTTGATGCATAATTGTACCCTCCATCCCTCTTCACAACAATAAGGGGTACTTTTTTTCCTTCAATGAAGATAACACGGGCACCTTCACTTTCTTCAATTAATCCATGACTACTCAGTATCTCTAGAACACTAGGAATATATGGATTGTAAAAGCTCTCGCCCTTGTCAAAAGGAAAAAAAGAATATATGAATGCACATTGGAAAAAACTGGAATACTGAGTTAATAAAATAACAATGTATTACATGTCAAGGGATTCAAAAGCCTTCTCCTTGATTAAAAGACAGACTATGACATTGATGTGTATATTATATTGGGGGGAAAAGAAATGGAAGGGGCTAATATCTTATAATTTGTATACATCATCAGTAGGTAAAATAACAAAAGCTACAATACATTAGTCACCATTAACCTTCTATGAATAACTAATAAAGCCATTACAGAGACCTTTCTAGATATTCACCAAAAGATCACAATAGACCAAGAAAATAGAGAAGCCCCTTTCTACCTTTTCCTCCAAGCGAACTCCAAGTCGCTGATAGAGCTTTTGATATCCACTTCGACTTATTTCACAAATTTTAGCCCAAGCATTTCGGTACTTCTCCTCTCCAGCCTGTAGTATGAATACACACATATATATAGCATCAGTTAGTTAATGTCTGAACCAAGAAATTTCTTCACTATCAATGGGCAGAAAATATCTATAATACTTCTTGAGGATTACTCAGGCAAGAATGTTTTTACCTGAAGACTAACTACAGCCTGCTGGGCCTTTTCCTTGAAAGCAGGGTCGCTGTCAAACCTCAGCTTCGACGCCTTATAGAATGCCTGAAAACCAGCAATCAAATTACTAAATGAACTACTGCCTTGATTCTTATAATAAATGCAGCATTTTATTTATTTTCAAACAAACAAGAATTGACAACGATAGCTATTAAACAAACCTATAACCAAATTTAACAAATATATTGACATTTAAGAGGAAAAACAATCATTTGGCATAAATTATGATAGATTGATAGATTATCCACAATCATCTGAGCTCTGCAAAAATGTTTAGTTGTTTACATGACATGAATGTGCCTTCAACAAATTAAATCACAACCAAGCCATTGTCAATTCCAATGCTTCACAACTCCTCAGAAGCATATAACAGTCACCATAATTGAATGATAGTATATGAGATAACAGGTACTTGTAAAGTAGTATCGCAGTGATAATGCTTCAAGCCAAAGGAAAACAGTCACCAGTTCGATTAACAAAGTGTTAAAAACAGTAAAACACTAGAGCTTATATCTCTATAAAATTATATCCCATATATCAAGTGTGGTGTATGTGTATGTCCCCTTGAGATAAGGGTGAAATATTATCTATATCTTTTTATGCATGCCTAATGCAGAATAATATAGAATATCCAAGTTATTACAGTTAAATGTGTTTTCTTCCATTACTAGTAAGCATGACTTAACATTATATGATGTTCACTAAAGGTTACCAACCCATTTTTTTATGTGAAAGAATAGTTCAATATTAGTATGTGTGCTTGCAACTGCATCTCAAAGTGAACACATGGACAACATAAATCCACAAGACCTGTAACAAAAAAACAGTATTCAAAGTTTTCCTCTCACCTCCAAGTCTCCAATAGCCTGATCAGTAACTTCACCATTGGGAAACTTTTCAAACAGGAATTCAATTAGCATGCCAAACTGGGAACAGAACAAAAAGCATTAGTGTGCATGCAGAATTATAAAGAAAAATCATATTGAGATTCGGAAAATACAATTTAATAATAAGAAAACCAGATTAGCATTGGAGGCACGTAAGGAAGTTAGTCATATTCCAGTATCAAGCATAAATTTGTACATAACTTTTAAAGAAAAATCCAACAAGGCAAGTTGAAACATTTTCAACTTCATTTGTGAACTGGGAAGGAATCTCTAAGCTTCATAAATGATTTATCTGTTTAAGGATTGCAAGAACATTTAAAAACCATAGAAAACCCTGCAATTTCCACCACAGGAAAAATATCCTATACTGATAAGGAACAGGAGTGGTATTGCTTACAAATTTTAATTTGTTTCCACAACTTCAGTCAAATAAGCATCAATCCACAATAAGAAAATCAAATACTACCCAAAGGGATAGCACAATCTACAACACAAGGTAACCACATACCTGCGTCCCCCAGTCTCCAACATGGTTTCTCCTAAGAACCTCCACATTTGAATATTCCAACATACGAGCCAGGGTATCTCCAATGATAGTCGATCTTAAGTGACCGACATGCATTTCTTTGGCTATGTTGGGTGAGGAAAAATCAACCACAGCCCTTTTAACTGGAAGTTTAGGAGCCCATATTTCAATACCATCTATTAACATCTTTTGAATGCTCTGCACCAATTAGGAAAGATCAATAACATACATACAAAAAAAAAAATGCTGGACAAAAAGCATTCAAGAAGAATTTACCTTGGCTATCCATTGCCGAGACAAAACAACATTAACAAAGCCAGCTCCAGCAATCGAGCATTTATCTATTATTTCTGTTGCGGGAAGGTTTTCCTTAATGGCCTATAGAGTACAAAATTAAAGACCATGTCATATTATCAGGCATCGACCTTAAGATTTATAGCATGGCAGCAAATAAAAAAATAGAATATATAAAGCATAGATATCCATCACAACCTCTCCTATTGGTTTGGGACCTTTGAACTGGGTACCTTTCCCTTTAACTTTTGACCACAAGCCCATGGCATTATTGCTGTGGCAAGAAAGAATTTGGTAATTTATAATCACAGAAGTTGCAAAAGTGAAAGATTATCAATAGCAAATCAACCATAATCACAAACAAAAGTTTAAATTTAGACTCATCCATTAAAAACATAAGAAAATAATTTGCAAAATGATGTTAAGAAAATCAAGTAATACCATTGGTAATCCCCAAAGTTGGCATTTTGGCAGGGAGCAATTTGAGGATCTACGTCCAACACCTCAGGGACTGTTATTCTCAGTGATTCTTCAAATAGCTTTGCTAGTTGTTGCTTAACACTTCCAGAAGTCTCATTATCCTGTATTGCCATTGAACCAGAAATTAGAAAGGCCCCTTTATAGCCTGTTTTGACTTTTTAGGTGTAGTAAACGCACATGCATGTGCCATAAGCTTAAATTTAGACAGCTGCTTTTCAATTTAAAAGCTGGTAAATGTTTTTCATTAGAAATGGAACTCAAGTAAAATAGTGATACGAACTTACATTTGCCATACTTGAAAGTGATGATGCCCTAACTCTGAGCAGAAGACTTTGAGAAGTTCTAAGAACACCTGTCTAGTTTCATGAGAACCACAAGAAAAATAATAAAAACACCAGCAAACATAACATCCAAATTAAAACCAAGCAAATATTCATTAACCCGTTCAAAGAAACAAAGCACCATCAAATACTTTGGAAAAAGATTTGAGACATTATGTCTACAACAATTTCTAATTACTATTGAGAAACACCCAATTCCACACAATTCCTTTCAATCACACTTCAAATTGGTTACTCCATAATTTAAATAATCTTTAAGAGAACTAAAAATACATTTTCTGAGAAAATGCGAGTTACAATCCGGCATCCATACACACACAGAACCGGTAAACAGGCGAGGAAGGGAGGAACTTACGAGTTGAGGAGAGGGGAGGGAGGAGAGAGAGACGGCTGAATTGCAGAGGAATCAAAACCGGGTGAAGTAAAGAGGTAAAATGCGAGCAGCTCATTAGTGTATTTAAACGCGAATATATGTGTATATATATTTCTTCGAAAAAATGCGGCCTTTCTATGGGTTGAGTGCACTGTGACTATGGTGGAACTGCGCCAGCCCTGGATTAGGGTTTTTGCGGAAAGAATCCTCTGTGCCGTCACCCACACATTCGAATAGGACCAGACCAATTAGGGCATCACGCAACCTGCCCATTTGCATTTTTTTTAAAGAGTTTAATATGATTTTTTATGTTTAAATAATAAATTAATTTTTTTATGTAAATTGAATTTGATATTTAGTTTTATTGAACTTAATTTTTTTTATTATATATTAATATTTTTTTTTAACTAATTTAATTTTAAATATGAAATTATATATCTAATTATAAATGTATATTTGATAAAATAGAAATTTAAAAAATCATTTTAAGAATATTTCATTTGAGTTCAAATTTGAATTTAAAGGTGACTCAAATATTTAGTTGGTAAATTGATGATTTTTTAGTGGACGAAAGAAAAATTATATACGAGTATTATATTTTCTCTGTTCGACTTTAAGTTTATAATCTTTTTATTTTGTACGTCTAACATTAAGCTTTTCATTGAAAAAATGACCACACGTCAAATAATTAATGTCGTGTAATTTTTCATGTGAACTTTATTGGAATGGGAGGAATATAATTAAAAGTTGAAACTGATCATATCCTTTTTAAATTAACTTGCACACCACGTATGAGTCGCGTTTACTATGAATTGTTTATTCAACCATCAATTTTACTTGTCTTCCAAGAAAAAACATGCTTACCATTATGCTTTAGTCAACCTAATCTGATCCTCTTTATAGATATTAACCTCAATTTACTTGGAAAATTTTGTACTAAACTAACTAATTCCTCAAAAGTTGAGGAACTAATCGACACACTTAATTATTAAAAAAAAAATATTTTATTTAATACTCTTAATTCATACATCGATACTAGCGATGAAGATATGAATAGGAATCACTTTTTTCATAATACTGATATTGTAGTGGAAACAATTGACACTCTTGATGCATAATTCATTTTTGTAGGGTAAATACAATTTATTTATTTTGTCCCATGATTTAAATACTCATACCCGTTTTAGTTTTTGTTCAAAATTAAAACCCATCCAAAGGCACACCTAAAAATATGGCCTGCTAAATTAAGAAGGCCACGGTTATTTACATCCCCCCTTTTGCTGTGTTCACCCCCCAAACTTTTTAAAAAAAAAATTAGAGCAGAGACAATATTACCCCTAATTTAAACATTAATGCTGTAATCTGCAACTGAACCCCCGCCGAGTCACCACCTAATTACTACCGAGTCACCGCCGATCACCAGTATATATTTCGAGAACAAAAAAAAATTGAAAACACGATTTTGAAGAAAAAAAATCAGAAAAAAAGAATTTTCTGAAAAAATAGCAAATCCAAGGGAAATCTGTAAAAAAATCTTGTCCAAAAAGTAGCAAATCACTTGGTTCGAAAATAATTTTCAGAAGTCCAAAAAATCTGTAAATTTTATTTTAAAGCATCCCAAATCCAAGGGAAATTCAAGAGGTAAACACATAGATCTAAAATTAACACACATGCAACAACAAAACTAAAAAGAACAAACAAAAAAAAGCAAGCACCTGGGACGGGTCTGAGACGTGCGGCGGCGGCTGGGGTGACGGGCGACGTGCTCGCGACGGCGCTGCGTCTTTTACGGCGGCGGTAACGTGGGGAAACTGGGGGCGGCACCGACGTGGGGCGTTGAGTTGGAGAGGGGGCGGGAGTGGGAGTGGGAGGGGAAGGAGGCGGGAGTGGGAGTGGGAGTGGGAGGGGTGGAAATAGGCAGGCTTTGTAGGAAAAGGCTACGTCTATTTAAAAAAGATTAGCCTAAACCTGACATATTATCTATAATAGATTTTTTTAATGGGTTTGGTCCGGCCTTTTTAGTAAACAGGTCAGCTCTACGAGCATGTTAGGAGCCTATTTAAAATTTATTCAATACAAAAATTTAAAAACGCAATATAATATTTAAAATTACAAATAAATTAACGATCAAAATAAGTGCAATACAATAATACATTCAAATAAAAATTAAAAAATTGTTTCTAGTACAAAAACATATTTAATTTACTATTTAGTATTATAGGTTAAGAATTATTTTATTATAAAATATATATAAATATTTATTACAATTAATTATATATATATATATATATATATAACACATAATTTTAAATAGGCCGGTTTGATAGGCTTATAAGGCCTTACATAAGGCCTAAGCCCGGCCTACTTAAGTAAATAGGCTTTTTAAAAAGTCTTAGCCCGGCTCATATTATAAATAGGCTAGACCGGGCCAGACCCTTAATAGGCCAGGCCGTAGGTCCCTATGGAGTAGCCCGACCTATTTCCACCTCTAGTCAGAGTAAAATTCATAAATAGTATATACAAATATATTAAGAGATATTATATATATCTTGTATAATATATTTTATATATCTTTATTTTCCTTAATTAGAGATTTAGGATAGATACGTTTTGTATGTATAAATACTTCTTTCATGTACTCTTTACACTCAATGAAATTATAATTTCACAATTTATTGTCTATATGGTATCAGAGCCTAAAGGCTCACGCCCAAATATCTTGGGTTCGATTCCACCCAAACCCTCGTAATCGTTGTTCGACGTTCTTCGTCGTACAAAACTTACGATTACCCCAACCTCATGAAGACAAGTTCATTCTTTCCCGTAATCGTTGTTCGACATTCTTATCGTACAAAACTCACGATTACCCTAACCACAAGAAGACAAATTTCGTCTTCCCCATAATCGTTGTTCGACGTTCTTGTCGTACAAAACTCACGATTACCCCAACCTCAAGAAGACCCGTTTCTTCTTCCCCGTAATCGTTGTTCGACGTTCTTGTCGTACAAAACTCACGATTACCCCATCCACAAGAAGACAAGTTTCTTCTTCCCCATAATCATTGTTCGACATTCTTGTCATTCAAAATTCACAATTACCCCAACCTCAAGAAGACACGTTTCTTCTTCCCCGTAATCGAGGTTCAATTCAATTTTTTTGTCGTACAAAATCCACAATTACCCCAACATCAACGAGTTGTACGGCTAACGCCTCGATCCGAAACCCTCCCTTGTAGTCGTTGCTCGACGCCTAGCGCTGTCCAAACTCCCGACTACCACCCTAGCTTAACCGCTGCTCGGCACCTAACACCGATCAAAACTTACGGTTGCAAACCTCTCACGGTAACCAATTTTGGTTAAAACAACCGTGCACTCACGGAGAAGCTTTCTTCTCCAAAATCTCCATCAACTTCTTCTCCAAAATCTCCATCAACTTGTTGATGCTCTTATCAAGTTACTTCCTCGTTCTCGTCTACAACCACTTATGATTAAGATTGGACTCTCCTACGACCCTCCATTTTGAGGGGGCGTATTAGGCATATACAAATATATTAAGAGATATTATATATATCTTGTATAATATATTTTATATATCTTTATTTTCCTTAATTAGAGATTTAGAATAGATACGTTTTGTATCTATAAATACTTCCTTCATGTACTCTTTACACTCAATGAAATTATAATTTCACAATTTATTGTTTCTCTATAGTAGGCTCCCGTGGGTGGCCCGGCCTATTTCCACCCCTAGGTGGGAGGAAAAAAATGAAGAAAATGGGTAAAGATTAGGGTTTATGTAGAAGGGTAGTGTAGGAAATTTTAGAAGGGGTGAACTCATTTTTTATGGGTGAATTTATCCTTGGGGTGAAATCAACATAAATGCGGATGGGCCGAAGCCCAAGCAACAAAAGATGTATGGCCACGGTTATGAAATGTTAGTTCTATACTATACACACATTAAAATAAATCCCCCGTAAAAAAAAAAAATTAAAAAAAATTATCGTTATTAGTACGCCTACTCCAATTTTTTTTACGTAACATAACTTAGGCCTAATTCAATTTATATCCTTTAAATTTTCACTTTTTCAATTTACATCTTTTTTAGTCCAATTTACATCCTTTTTGTCATAAATTTTTTAAACTCACCGAAATGTGAGGAATAAATTGGAATTCCGGCCAAATAGTCCAATTTACGTCCTTTAAGTTTGAAAATTAAAATTTAATAAATAAATTTTCTAAAAATATCATTAAAATTTTTAAAATATTATTAAAAATTCGAAAATATCATTAAAAACTATAAAATGGGTAAAATAAAATTCAAAATATCTTATTTAATTTTTTTAAAAATCTAATTAAAAATTATAAAATGTGTAAAATAAAAAATGTTTAACTTAAAATTAAGAAATTCAAAATTTTCATTAAAAATTCTAAAAATCTCTTTAATTTTTTTAAAATGTGTAAATTAAATATAAAAAATTCTAAAAATCCAATAAGAATAATAAAAAATATTAATATTTCATTAAAAATCAGATTTGATTCGAACTCATCCGCTATTAAAGCTTTTCTCGAACTCCTAATTTTTTTTGTATTTCACGCCTTGATTGATTGTAGAAGAACCGTGTCAAATTCGTTTTAATGAGGTTTTTAGAATTGTATAATTTTTAATTTTATTTTAAACATTTTTTAAATTATAATTTATTGATTTTTTATATTTAGAATTTTATGTTTTTATGAGATTTTTAGATTTTTTTTTAATTTACAAATTTTTAGAATTTTTAGAATTGTAGATTTTTTAATTTTTTTTTGGAATTTTAGAATTTTTTATTTTTATTTTACACAATTTATAAATTTTAATGATATTTTTAATTTTTTCAGAATTTTTTTATTATTAATTTCTAATTTTCAAACTTAAATGACGTAAATTTGACTATTTGATCGGAATTCCAATTTTTCGGCGAAAAGGACATAAATTGAATCTAAAGGGACATAAATTGGACACCTAGGACGTAAATTGAAAAGGTGAAAACTTAAAGAATACTCCGTATAATAGACCTAAGTTATAGGACGTAAAATGAAATTTTCTCGAATCGTTGAACACTATCACCACCACATCAAAATTGTCTCCCACAGTCACCATTAAATTAAATCCCAAAATAAACTGGAAATAAAAAAATACTAGAGTTTTAGAACTAGTTTCAACTTCTTTCGAAAAAAAAAAAAAAAATTCGGCAAAAAAAATTCGAAAACGTATATAAATTCGATGAAAAGCAACAATTGTGGTAAAAAGAAAGACTGGAAAAATTGATTGAGGGAGGAAGATATTTGAATTGTTTCAATCTAGATCTGAAAGGATAAATCTTAGTTTAAAAAAATCCAGACCTTGAAAAGGCGCGTTTATGCAATAAAACAGGCGGGGAGGGGTGCGAACGAGCGGCAATGGCAGCACAAGAGGTGTGAATGTTTAAAATTTAGAAGAAAATTAATATTTTTAATATGGGGGGGGTGTGTGTGTGTAATCATTTTAGGGTGGATGTAGTAAATGAGTGGGTGTACTCAACAACTCCGTATGTATAACCGTGGCCAAGATGTATACCTCTTAGGGCATGTTTGTTTTGGGACTCACACGTTCGAACGTTTGACGTAACGTCCTTCTAGTTCGGGATTTTACATCCGAATTTCAACATCCAACTTCATTCACCCCTAAAAATACCTATATGTTGTGTTTGGATGTGGGGATTTGATTTAAGAAGACATTTCAAATGAAATAAATAAAAAATGCATGAATTTCAAATGACATGGTTTTATTGAGGATTTGAAATCTCTCTGGACATGTTTGTTTTGGGATTATGTAGGATGGGGGAGATGGGGATGGGGAAATTCTGGATGGTGAAATCCTGATGAATAGTGATTGTGTGTGTTTGTTTTGGGATGTTGAGTAGGATAAGATTAAACTTTATGTCAAATCAATTATGTAAAAATGAGTGATGTTATATTATTATATTAATTATTTGAGAAGTATAATAATAATTGAATGATTTGAGTAATTATTAGATGGTAAAATTATTATAAAATGATTTAAAATTATACGAGGGTGCAAATAAAATAATATAAATAAATTTACGTTAAACATATAATTAATTTTGGACTTCGTATATATACAAAAGTGTGTAATTGGATTATAAAAGTGTGTAATTGGATTATAAAAGTGTGAATTATACAACTCAATAACCTTATTCATCCAATCATAAGTAGGGGTGTAAGTGAGTCGAGCCAACTCGCGAGCTACTCGTGCTCGACTCGGAAAAAGATCGAATTCGACTCGAAGTTAATCGAGTCAAGTCGAGTTTCGAGCTACTCGAGTAGCTATCGAATTCAAGTTCGAGCTCATAAATACTCGGCTCGAAAGCCTCGCGAACCTAATCGAGCTTGAAAAATATTTACCATTTTTCCATTAATATATAATTTATATTTATATACAGATAATCGAGCCCGAGATTATTTTTTTTTAAATGGATTATATGTTTTATTATTAATTTTGAATATTATATAGGTATCGAGTCTAGCCGAGCTCGAGTTTATCGAGTCGAGCTCAATCATGAAATTTTAGGCTCGATCGAGTCGAGTTTAAAATTTATTCGGTTGAGTGCGAGTTTGAAATTTATTATGAGGTAAGAGAAAAAAAAAATGATGTGTGATTTTCAAGAAAGTAATATATTGATAAAATGTATTAGTAGGATATATAGATATTTTTAAGGATGGATGTGGTTGAATGGTGAAATCCGGATGTTAAATCCCGAACTAGAACAAGACGTGGGACGTTACGTCCCACGTCTGGACGGGTGAGTCCCAAAACAAACATGCCCTCTAAGTTTTAACTAAAAAATGTGTTATAACAAATCTAAGTATTTAAAATTAATTCATAATCCAAGTGTTATAACAAATCTAAGTATTTAAAATTAATTCATAATCCAAACATATAGAATGAATTTGGACTGTGGATTTGAAATCCATAAGCCCAAATCCGTCCAACCAAACGCAACCTTATATTATAATACTCCGTAATATATAACATCACTCACTTTTACTAATTGATTTGACATAAAATTATATTTTATAATACGACATCACACTTTCTTATACAATTGATTTGACATAAAATTACGTCATATCCTACTTAACATCCCAAAACAAACATACACAATCACTATTTATCAAGATTTTCCCATCCGAACTTCCCTCATTCTACATAATTCCAAAACAAACCCCCTTAAAAGCTCAGTCCAAACATAATTTCAGTTTTTAGCCTAGAGCTTTAGTTATTTACTCCCTCTATCAATTTTTGTAATTTCTATTTTTTATTTATCCATTTTTATAATTCTCGTTTATTTTCATTTAAATTATTACTTCACTTTTTATATAAACAATTAATTTTTCATTTAAATTACTATTTTTACCTAAACAATCAATTTTTTTTAAAACTGTACGAGAAGTATAAAATTGGAGTCACACTTGCGTACCCCCTAGTGCACCGTACCCCCTAGTTTTAATTTTAATTTTTAATTTATATTTTATGTGCACCCATTAATTTAATGAATTTACCCATAAATTATATTTTTACTACAGTTATCTGCACCCACTCATTTTATGAGTTCACCCCAAATCATTTCTTTTTTACAACAATTATCTACACCCGCTCATTTTATGAGTTCGCCCCCAAATTATTTTTTTACCACAGTTATCTGCACCCCACTCATTTTATGAGTTCACCCCCAAATATTTTTTCACTACAGTTATATGCACCTGCTCATTTTATGAGTTCACCCTCAAATAATATTTATACTACAGTTATCTGCACCCGCTCATTTTATGAGTTC
This sequence comes from Galeopsis tetrahit, assembly GCA_963675135.1. Classification (NCBI taxonomy): domain Eukaryota; kingdom Viridiplantae; phylum Streptophyta; class Magnoliopsida; order Lamiales; family Lamiaceae; genus Galeopsis; species Galeopsis tetrahit. Next base: position 68,145,464 of record OY776131.1, read on the forward strand.
ACCCCAAATCATTTCTTTTTTACAACGGTTCTCTACACCCGCTAATTTTATAAGTTTACCCCTAATTTTTTTACCACAATTCTCTGCACCCACTCATTTTATGAGTTCACCCCCAATTTTTTTTTTTAATAATTACATTTAAAATACTATATTATCTTTTTATTAATTTACACAAAATATAATAATAAAATCAACCATAATTTATACATTTACAATATGTTGTCGAGTTACCGTCGATTCACCACTAAATCACCCATATTTTAGAAAAAGAAAATCGTAAAAACATAATTTAAAAAATCTATCAAAATAAGGCACAAATCTCAATTTTTTTTTTCTTTTTAATTTTTCTTCCCATTTTCAGTTTTTATTCAAAAAGATTTATTTCTTCATTTTTTTCATTAGTATTTTTTAAAATTTTAATACAAAATAATATTATATGTATGATTTTATTATACTCAATAATACAATAAGTAATAATCAGTAATACACTAATACCATTAAAAATAGTTAGTACTCCAATATCTTATACAATAACAAATAATTACACATATCTAATTATATTAAATAATACTAAAATCAATTATTAGTAATACCACGAACAGTAATCGGTAATACCATTAATATTAATCAATAAAATTTTATACAATAACAAATAATTCCACACATCCAATTATATTCAATAATACCAAAAACAATTATCAGTAATACAATGAACAATAATTAGTAATATCATGAACATTGATTAGTAATATCTTATACAATAATAAATAATTCCACAAATCGAATTATATTAAGTAATACCATAATCAATAATATGTAATACCATAAAAAATAATAATAATAATCAGTAATGTCTTAAACAATAATAAATAATTTCACACAATCAGTAATACCACAAACAATAACAAGTAATACCACAATTAATAATTAATAATATCGTAATCAGTAATCATTAATTTTAATTCATTTGTATATTAATAGTAATACTACAATTAATAAATAGTAATACAAGTACCAATAACTAATAGTACCATAAAAAAAAAAAGTGGAGGGAGTGCAAATCGGGGTGTACCGGAGAAAATAGGGGGTGCACATTACCAAACCCAATTGAAGGGAACCCTAGCCCAATGGGAGGGCACCCTAGGTCAGCAGTCGTCGTTTGAGATTTCATCAGCAAGGTCACCGGCTTTGAGTGTCGGCCGGTTAGAGATCCATCGACAACATACTCACATTCCTCCGTCGGGTTGCCATCAACCGGAGGAAGAGGATGCACAGTAGCATGATGAAGAAGACGGACAAAGCAATATAGCTCCGATTTAGGCAGAGATGAACGACGAGAGAGAGGCGGCGTCGATCCGAGTGTTGCAGGCGAGAGCCATTGATGCCGAAGAAGCTCCTGGATCGCGAACACAAGGGAGATTGATCGAAGCAGTCGCGTCGGTGGTCGAAATGAGAAGAGAATTTCGGCCGCCATGGATCATTGCCGAGATGGAAGATGATTTCGATTGTCATGGAAGTGAAGAATCGCGATTGCGATTCGAATATGGGTCTTGGGCTTCAGCGGCCGGGACGGAAGCGCCGCCGTCGCAGTCAAGGGGGTGGTCGGGCATGGTGGTGGTTGGGTCACCCGTCGATCGGAATGAATTTTCGGCAGGGTCTTTACTCATCAAATTAAAATTGAAATTCAAGTGCACTGCCGATCGACTATAATAAAATCATGCCTATAATATTATATTGTATTAAAATTTAAAAAATACACATGCAAAAAATGTAGGAAAATTTAAAATAAAAAAGGAAAAGGAAAAAAAAATGAAGAAATAAAAAAATTGGAAAAAAAAAAATTAAAAATGGAAAAAGAGTAGGGGAAAGGAAAATTAAAAAGTAAAAAATCGAAATTTATGGCTAATTTCGATTTTTTTTATTAATTATATTTTTACGATTTTTTTTTTTAAATATGGGTGACTTGGTGGTGAATCGATTTTTTAGAGTTTATTTTATTATATTTTGTATACATTAATAAAAGGATAATATATTCTTTTAAATGTGATTATTTTTCTAAAAATATTTTGGGGTGAACTCATAAAATGTGCGAGTGCAGATAATCGTGGTAAAACAATAATATGTGGGTGAACTCATAAAATGAGCGGGTATAGATAACTGTGGTAAAAATAATTTGGGGGTGAACTCATAAAATGAGCGGGTGTAGATAAATGTTGTAAAAATATGATTAGGAGGTGAACTCATTAAATTAGTGTGTGCAAATAAAATATAAATAAAAAATCGAAATTGAAATTAGGGGGGTGCAAATCATTATTGGGTGAACTAAAAAAATTTGTGGGTGCGAGTTTATTGAGGGTGAACTGAGTAAGCAGATGAGTGTGTGAGTGGAATCTGAGGCCCAGTCCCAAAGAAGGCCCAATAGCTAGAAAGTCATAAGTAGGGGGCATGGTGTATCCAACTATTTGCCATAAAATTGGATGGAGAGATCATTTTTTTTTTTTTTTTTTTAAACTGTACGAGAAGTATAAAATTGGATGGAGAGACCATTTATTATTTTTGAAATATTTTTTTTAGAAACCACCCACAAAGTTACCTGTAAAGCTCTTTTTTAATGCTTCTCTCCGCTACTCTTCACTGGTTAAACCTCATTTCCTCAATTCTACTCATCTCCTAAACCACCACAGCTATGGCGGTAGACACCGTGCCACCGCTCATCGGCGCTCAGATAAACTACCTTCTCAATCACTCCCCTTTCTCTGTCAAGGTATGTATATTGTTGTTCCGAGTTACGAGATTATAGGCGTGCTTGTACACATATGCATATGTTCACAACGGGCACGTTCTCCTATTTTCTAATTCTTCACACAGAAAGAAAACGAGTTTTCGTCCTGGATTTAGTACAGTTTTGATCCGAAAGAAGATATATAATGTTTCAGGTGGAGCAGATGTGGTCTGGTTGCAAAAACCCTAATTTTCTTGATCGCTTCACTTTAGTCATTCCGTATTGCCTTGACTATATAAAATGTGAGTGTTCTTGTATTGATTGTGTGCTCCTTTTCGGTTTGGGTAAGTTCAATTTTCCTAATTTTTAATTCTAATATTTTAAATGATGAAATTAGGGGATGTTGTATACAATGCTGTGTATCCATTGCTGGCACCTGATATTATATTCGGAGCTGATGATGAAAGTTTCCAGCCGTATTCTGGAAAATCTGGTAAAAATAGTTTGGCCGATTGGAACAGTAGGGACCCTACTAGGTTGTTGGCTCTAATTGTGGAGCTTAGGTGAAGATTCTTTCCTATATCGTATGCATGTAAAGGGAAAATTATGATTTCTTGCATGTTACATTTGCTGTGTTGGTGATTTTATGTTCTAGGGATGAATATGTGGCATACCAAAGAAGGCGCATTGGAGAGGTTGATGATGCTCGATTGAAATTTGAAGTTGATACTATGCTCACAAGAGAGGTTAGTGTTTGAATGAATTTTCAATGTTAATAGGTAGGCGATATCCGTAAGCAGCATCCAATCTCTATGTCCTTTTGGCGCATTGATCTGACATTTGCTTGGTCTTCTTATGCCTATACTGTGCCCATAATTGTGTGTGTTTTGAGGTTCTGTTGCTGCGTCACTTCAGTAAGAAAATTTAATATGAGTTCTCTTCGTTACAGTACCCAACGTAGATGCATGTCCACTTGTAAATACTTCATGCTGGTTTACTGAATGCGTGTCTTGGCTCTATCGTGTCTGGACATTTAATGCATGTCTTGGCTCTGTCGTGTTCTTTTCCAATTATATATTGGTATTTTAATTGTGAGATTCTACATGCATATACAGTTATATTGATTTGAATTGGTAATGGTTTCTATATAGAAGCTGGTTGATGTAGCTATATGTCTTACTATTTCAAATTTTCTCCATATCTGTACAGGGAATTGAAATGTATATGAGTTCAGGTACTGACAAGGTAATTGAAGATGATTAGCTTAGTTGAACTTATGATAACCTTTTCTCCATCTCAAGGTAGTCTGTAGTCAAAAGCGAAAAATGCACTCATAGTGCGAAGGCCCCCTAGCGCTTAAAGTGCAAAGTGCAAAGATTAAAAAAAATAAAAGTGTGTGCTTGACTGAAGTGAAGCGCGCCACCATTTAAAAAAATTATGCATACTATTCTTATACAATAAAATCATGATACAAATTGTAAGATCATATCCGTAGCAAAACTAATTCGCAACATAACTTTTCATGTATAATAACAAACACAAAAGGCAAAGCTGCACAAACTAATATACTAAGCAATAATAACAACACTTAGTAATAAATATAATGGAAAACACACAAGTATTAACATAAAACAATGAATTTTAAAAAATCATGTTTCCTGTATTCTTATTGTTCATGCTGTTGAGGTCTAGGAATGCTAAAATCTTGTTCACTTTAGTGTGTTCTGCCCTAAATTTTTATTAATTAAGGATGGGGGCCAATGGCTTTACATATGGGTGCACGGTTTACAAGAAAAATCTAGAAAAAGAAGCCACAAATGTTAATGCAAATCATGAGATTAAAAGTGAGTGCTTCATGCATTTTAAAAAAATGCACTTCACTTGCCTTGCGCTGGGGCTTCCTAGCGCTTCAGCGTTTCAAGCGCAGAAGTGCTCGCTTTTGACTACATTGCTCCATCTTATATGATTTAAGGATAATGAATTGCTGTATGCTTTCTAACTTTCCTGGTGGTCTTTTTGCCATTTGATTGTAGTGTAGCCTGAAGAAGTAAAATTTGCGGTCCCTTTGCTGGATATGAATTTAAATAAATTGGTCCCTGGGTCTACCTGGAGACATCCGCAGAAGATATTCTTGCAGGTTGGTTTATCAAGTATGATTAGCCTTAAGCCTCAAGTACAGGAAAGAAATGATATTCTGGACTGCATTGAATATATTTATTTTTTCTGCTATGCTAAGGCCATTGCAAGACTAAAGTATATTCAGATTGACGCCGGATGTTGGCAGAACTTCACTGTTTTCGTCCTTATTATTTTAAGGGAAAAGGGGGCACATATCACTAAATCATTATTAGTGGTAACCTCCGGAATAATTGCTAAATATGCTTGCTTCTATGATATATAGAAGCTACATCATTACTATCAATCGGTATGAAAATTAATAGGTATCTGTTAGAAGCATGCCAAAACAGGAAACTCTATAAAATTTGTTTCTAATTATCCCGCCATATCTTCCTCAAACTGTACAATCACTTCTTATTATAATGACTTTAAAATACATAGTTTGTGAACAATATTTGTTTTTATCTTTACCTTTTGTACCTTCAAATTTTCTATTGTTTCCTTTTATTTTTCCTCTATCAGAATGCAAAACACCCCACTATCTATTGACTAAAGTCCACTTAAAAATGTTCATAGGTTATATTTCAATTTGGTAAAAAGTTTTCAACTGCTCCACCCCCACGCGTGAAGTTGATTTCTTCTCCGGAGTTGAAAGCTTTTTTTTCCATTGAAGATTTTAAACTTCCTACTTGGTTGGATGGGATGTAAGTACATTCTTTTTAGTTGGATTTGTCTTTTTTAATTTTTTAAATATTTAATTTCATATAGTGGTAGATTTTTACAGTGTTCTGCTGCAATGCACTTCCCCTTTTCATCTTATTTGTCTTTTGTTATCTATACGGTCTTTATCTCTCTGCAGGTGCACAGCTGAATATCTTCCCACTGTGGAAGAGATGCTGACCTCACATGTATGCTGCATTGTTTTTTTCAATTATATTATTTCATATATAGAATGGGTGCAAGTAATAGTAACTTTAGCAGGTTAAGATCTTTTGCAGTATAACATTCCTGACTCCCATTTCGACAGATTAAAGATGCTGTCTCATCAATTGAAACAAGAAGGAAGTTTATTCTGGCATTGACACCTCATTTTGGAAGACCAATAGAAGCTGATCCGGTTTGCATTCTTTACCTTAGAGCAATGAAACTTCTCATGGTTGGCTATTTATTTCGTAATGGCTTGTTTTATTTTATATAATACGAAAATACTTTTGTTCCAGGTCTTTTGCAGGAAATCAACTTTCCTGGCTTCCTCTGGAGTTTTCACTTTTCTGGTAAGATATATTCTTGTAACCCCTATGCATTCTGTTGTGTTTATATTGAATCTCTGTTATTCTGGTATTATCCTTGCTCAATTCTACCGGTCTATATATTCCGTAACTATTCCTTCTTATCCATGTCCTTGTGATGATCATTTTTGATATTCTATTAAACTCATCATTCATGTTTCTTTTGGAGTGCATTGAACATATTTTTGTAATTGTCGCCCTTTTACTTGATTAAGGATTTGTTGCAAGCTTAAGGTAGTTTATGATGCAGTGTTGAACTAGAAATTCTATCTGAAGTTTTAATTCTCATGATGATGTTCTGTCAGGTCCATTTTTCTTTCTCTCTTCAGTTCCCAAAGCAGAAACCTGCTTTAGTGCTTCAGAGTTGTCAGGTACGAATCTCAATCCAATTGCAGTAAATTCCCGATCTTCCTTTCTGTACTTCTAAATAGCTTATGTTTGGCATTGTGGGTCAGTCTTAAGCTGATCTCATGAATTATTGGAGGCAACCTATGCTGGTGCTATAGGCCTTCTTCAGCTCTATTCTTATATTGTAATCTGATCAGAAAAGGTGTGCGTATTTGCAGCATTTCAACTCCTATGGTGTCCCAGTCAAGTCAGCTACTGTAACAGATTTTCCATGGAGTCCTCGATGGCAACCATCAGAAATGGCTGAACGCATGTTGTAAGTACATTTTCACCGTAAAAATAATAGGCGTAATGCATATGCTGCACCAATTTGATCCCTAAACAATCAACTTTTGTTTCAGTAGGTCCTTTCAACTGATTTTTGTTTCAAAAGGCTCTTCAATTATTGAAAATTTGTTTCACAAGCTCCCTCAAAATGAAAATTGATAGATTTTTTCGATTTATGCTGAAATGATATATAAAACGTAGACACACTTGAGATCCTAAAGTGTTGGTGTTAATACTGTGGCAGTGACTTCCTGGTGGACGAGGGGTTGAACTTCAAGAAGTATTGCAATCAGTTGAATCAGCATTGAGGCCTCATCAGCCTTTTGTAAGGTGGGAATCTTTTGATAGACTGTGTGTACTATAAAAAATTGTGATTTTGTGAATGTAAAGTGTGGGATAACTTGGAATACATTGTATCTACTGATGTGTGCGTTTCAGTTTTATTTTCCTTGCAAATTCATTTTCACTTTATTAGGAAATTTCTTGTGAAGCGTCTTAGTGCACAAATTAAAGTTTTGGGAAGCCTATGCTGAATTCATCATAATAGTTTATAATAAATAATTTCATGAGAGGATTACTATACCCACATAAATAAGTTGCAGGTTGTTCCAACACCATCATGTCCGTTAGCATTCTTCCAAAAATAGATTTGCCCCAAAACGAATGTAAAATAATACTCCCTCGGTTTAGATTAGAACCATCATCATTTTCTTCACTTAAGTCGAGACAAAATCAAATATTCAATGAGATACTAAAAGTAAACACTATTTTTGAAAATAACTAAAATATATATGAGATACTAAAATATACTCCCTCCGTCCCAGGATTGCTTGCACGGTTTGATTGGCACGTTGTTTAAGAAAAGTGAATTTAGTGGTTGATGATGTAAGATAAAAGAGGGGTATTTTAGGTAATTTGATAATGTGTAAAGTGAAATGTATGGAAAAAATGAGTGGCCAATTTGAAAATAAAAAGAAGTTGTGAGGTTATTAATTTTGTGAGGTATTTCCATATTAAGAGTGTGCAAGTAATTTTGGGACGTCCCAATAAGGAAAGTGTGCAAGTAATCACGGGACGGAGGGAGTATATTAGGTCAACTTTTGTAACGTGTATAAAACCAAACTTTAATACAATATTAGTATTGGGTAAGACTATAAAACCAAACTTTAATACAATATTAGTATTGGGTAAGACTATATACATGGCTGATTCTTGAAAATAACTAAAATTTTCAAGTATATTACTATCACTAGAGAAACAAGTTGTTTGATTACAGGGATTCTTGAAAATAACAGATTTTTTATCTGAATATCTCATTACTTTCGCTATTCCAAACTCCAAATCTGCAACAACAAAATGATCAAACCATCATGTAAAAAAGGCCAGTTTGTTCAACATGTCAAACAAAATCAGAATATTGAGATGGTTGTTATTACCTGAAGTTTACCATCAGAGGTTCCGGCAAAAAGCTTCTGTCCATCTGCATCCGATGCAATCGACGCAGTCCTTCCACATCCGACTCGAATGTACGCAATCTTTGTCACTCTTTCCCTTAACCACACTTCTATGATTCCACATTTTGTGGCTGTAAATATCAAGTCATTGTTTACGGCTGTGTGTTGAATGTCGAGGCCCGTTGAGAAAGATCCTACAACTGCCTTACTTGATAGTTTAAAGACCTAATGCCATTTAAAAACAATGATTTATTACCACTTTTCCAACAACATTTTCAAACATGCATAATGCATCTAAAGGTCCGTTGATAGTTTATATTAAGGTATCCCACATCGGATAGAGAGATGGTCTTGGGCGGGCTTATAAGCCTGGGCAATCCTCTCACTTAAGACCTTGGTTTTAAGTGTAGAGTTAGGTCCTCAGAGCCAACTTTCTACTTCGATGTCTGGATCCACCTGTTGAGCCACGTGTCGACCTTGTCCCCCTCTCACGTGAGGGAGGGTATTAAGGTATCCCACATCGGATAGAGAGATGGTCTTGGGTGGGCTTATAAGCCTGGGCAACTCTCACTTAAGACCTTGGTTTGAGCCACGTGTCGACCCCTCTCACGTGAGGGAGGGTATTAAGGTATCCCACATCGGATAGAGAGATGGTCTTGGGTGGGCTTATAAGCCTGGGCAACTCTACACTTAAGACCTTGGTCCTATCACAGTTGTCCCCCTCTCACGTGAGGGAGGGTATTAAGGTATCCCACATCGGATAGAGAGATGGTCTTGGGTGGGCTGGGCAATCCTCTCACTTAAACCTTGGTTTTAAGTGTAGAGTTAGGTCCTATCACAGTTTATGAACCTTTTGATGCATTATACCCTTAAAAAAAGATGAAGAACCCGATAAAATATGCATTATACCCTTAAAAAAAGATGAAGAACCCGATTCATTTTATCGTACCTTTCCTGCTATACCATCAACGGATGAACCGCAGGCGTATAGATGACCGTCTTGGATTTGGATAGAGTAAATTGTTTGTTTGCCAAGTAACTTTTTGGCACCCGAGTAAAATGTGGACAATGTATGTGTTCTTAAATCCAGCTCCTAGTAACATTGTCCGAAAATGGTCAAACTTTGAAACGGAATTATGTATGGATCGAACGTGAAATATGGCGTTACCTGGATAGAGTAACCGGAACAACCACAATAGAGCTTATCGCCATCCAATGCGAGGCACTTGACTTGTTTGTTGAAGTTAATGTTCTTTGGAACTCCTGACCAGTTATAAATCTGTACACAAAGGTGATGTTGAATTAAGAATAATAGTTATCGAATCTAAGCAAGTCGAAGATGCCAACCTTAACTCCGTTTGCTTGAGAAGAGAAGCATGCGAAGCTTGCATTAGCTGCTAGAGCCAGCACCGTCTCCTTTACATCATGAACCTGGATACAATGTATCTCTTCTTGTTTGATTGACCAAACCTGTTTAAGACGAATCGAACAAAGTGTTCTTAATTCCCTTGTTCGAACTAGATTTGTTTACTGTTTGGATTAGAGCCTTACACGAATGGTTTTGTCCAAAGATCCAGTATACAACTTGTCACATGAAGGAGGAACATATAGACATGTTACAGCTTTCGAGTGTTGGCGAGCTTCTTGAATTATTCGGGGTGCCCTTTTTCCGGTGTCCCATACCTAAAACCATAAGATCTTGCTTAACTACATTCTTGTTTATGACAAACTTGTAGTATAAGATACTTATGATATGAATCACTCTTCAAATTGGTTAAAGCAGGTACTTTTACATGACCCGAATAGAAATGGATTCAGTTTCACAGTAGGGACTACCATGAACCATGTTCATATAATACTTTGCGTTTTGTTAAATGGGTTAAAAGTAAGATGTAGCTCATGTGAACCAAGTTCACAAAAGTGTTACTCCTCCCTGTTTGTACCTTTATAGTTCCATCAGAATGGCCAGTTATCAACCGATTTCTTATGTGAAGCATTGATAGGATTTCTCCGTTGATGGTCACGTCCAGCTCAGGACCTTCTACGCAGGACCACAACTCTGCCTGCATATCGTACATGTAAGTTTTACTCGCATACGAAAATTAAGGGAAACTGTTTTTTAGTCTTGTAAGCTTGCTCATTTTTGCTTTGACACACCACTTACAGCATCCATGGATGGTAAGTTCATAAGTGCTTTCATAATATCAGGCACAACTTTGCAGCTCTTCTTCAAGCCCCGCAAGGTCTTCCATATAGTTTTAGCGTAAGCTGCTATTTCATTCAGGCCACCTACACAGGGAAGTTATTAGTCCGTGAACCAGAATAACTGCGCGAGTAGAATAAATTATACTCCGTACCTGGTTCGCTAATGAATCCTCTTAAGGCAAAGGTAGCCAGTATCTTGTCCTCGAGGTTTTTTGACGATTGCAGCACGTTTATGAACTTGTCAAGCAAGTATTTACGAGCAACAACTCTTATGCCACAATCGGGAAAACTATAAAGCATATGCACAAGCCATGTAGCCACGACAAGACTCGCCTTTGCTATCTCTACTGAATTGCTTTTAAGGCATTCCTCCAAAGCCTTAAAGATCATCCCTTTCTCATGGTTTGATAGTACAAACGCCATCCTCTTCTCCCAACCCCTTGCTGCTTTCGTTTCTTCTTTCTAAAGAATAAACAAGCAATCAAGGAAGGAAGAATTTGTGTAGGATAAACTAAAGAAACTACACATGCAAATTAGTACCATATCAGCAAATTCTGTTTCACTAGCCATTTCCTCTCCTCTCATCAGAGCGTTATAAGGTTGGTCAAACCCGGCTATTTTCAGTAGCCAACATTCCATATACGGCTTTCTTGAAGCTGTCGAATGTCCTGAAAGAGAAGACAGCGTGGCGAGAGCCATAACTTGAGAAGAGGGGAAGTCTTTTCTTTGAAGTGCTTCTATTAGTGCTTCAACAGCTTCTTCCCTGTAAATGCTCATCTTACGCGGAGAAACCTATGATGCAAAACAGTACATCAGTAATCATAACATATTTTTAACTAAAGCTTGACTTATAGAAAAGTTGAAAAACAAACCAAAAGATCAAGCTGAAGAAGAAGGGCTGCAATGGCCGGTTTCTGTTCCATTGGTGACATTTGCAGATAAACCAAAAGGGTGTGCATTGTACTGGATGTTCCTTCCTCTTTAATTATCTGCAAAATCTGGTTGCTCAACGTTCTTCTGTAGCATATATTAACACAGCAAATGTGAGAGTTTCTATGCAATAGGCTGTAAATGAAACTATATTAGTGAAATTGTACCTGCTAAGCTGAACCAACTCACAGAGAAACTCCACACATATCCCTCTCACACTATCATTTCCACCGTGAAATAGTTCAAGAACAGGAGACAACTCAATCCGGTTTGCTATACTAGTCTTGCACGTTACATCGCTTCTGATGCAACATAAAAGGATCGACACAACAGACTGTCTTCCATCTACCCGATTAAGGCAGTTCAACAGTGCAAGAATCCCATTCTCTTTGATAACATCCATCACATTACGTGATCTCTCGCTCTCGTCACCTCCAACGACAATTTGTTCCAGCAATGCTATAGCAGCATCTTTAGGTGCTATAACATATTGGAAAAAACCAGGATGATCTTCCTCGTTTTTCGTGGAAATTATATGGAGAAGAGTGGGTATCAAGCTATGAGAAGAAAGCTGAGAAAATGAAGGCCTGAGTAAATATACTAGAACAGCAGCTTCAGCAAGTCCTTTTCTCAGTAAGTCCACTAAGCAATAGAAATCAGAGTCTATACTTGTTAGAAGATCGGAAACACGATCGTCTGCACATATTAACTGTGAGAGGATATGTATTGTTGTAATAAGAACATCCTTGTTCAAAGATGCAGAGAGTACTTCCACAAATCCATTCATTATTGTTGGTGAAGATAAATAGGAATGAATTCCTGGCCCCACTTTGGAATCAGCCCATATATTGGCTATTTCCGAAATGGCAGCTTCACATTCTTGCAAGTCTTCAGAATTACAAAGACAGAGAATGCAAGGCTTCAATGCATTGATCACTGTTTCAACAGAAGCTTGAGAAATCACACTTGTTGGTGAAGTTAATAAAGCAGCAACAGCAGCAGCAACTCTTGTGAACCTTTGAGGTTTATCGTCTGCTTGAATTGGGATTTCATTCAGGCCATTCGTTGTATACGTGGGGGGAGTTTCGTTGCATGAAAACTCGTGCGCAAGATCAGGGTGTTGGTCCTTCCAAGAAGTGATTAGTCTCTTGAGAACATAGTTTGTTTTGGGTAGTAAAGCTGCATTAAGAGGCTGCCTTGTTATGGGGCATGTTGTGTTTCCTCTACTCATCCATTCTTGAATGGCTTTTCTTTCGTACGTTTGTCCCGTTTCTAGAGTGACAGGATCGTTGAAGATTTGGCCTGTTATTGGACACACGAAATCCTTCGGTGGCCTTGATTTAGGAGTCAGTGCCTCTGAGATTGGAGAGGATATTCCATCCTCACCTTGTTTTAGAAAACTATCACAAATTCAAGAGATGGTAATAAGTTGATAAGATTCACATGTTATGAGAATTGAGAAGTTGTAAACATAGAACTTAAAAGGAAAAGAAAAAAGAACCTCTTGGGAAGCACTTGTGTGCCACTTGTTGCATGATGAACACTTTTCCTGGCGTTCTTCAATTGCACCTGATGGTCTATGTCATTTTCAGTGAATAGTACTAAACATATGTATAAGTAGTAATGTGAAGTGAAAAAAGGTTTGAAACAACATACTGTCAATTCTCCATCAGAGTCTGTTGAGCTATTATCATTGCATACATAATGCACAGAATTGGAATTGGAGCGAGTTGAGAGAAGGCGCAGCATAGATGTTTGTATCTTGCCAGAACTACTCGTGCATTCTTTTGGAGACAAATTCCTCGACCTTGGAGAATCCGTCGGAGAGTCTCTTCGTTTCGTAACATCTAGACTTCGCTTTATGGATCTTGTCTCAAAATCATTGTTATGTCTGATGCTTCTGTTAGACATATTGTCATCACTTTCATCATCAGAATCATCCAACTCTTCCTCCTAAGAATGAGAATGAAAACATCAAACTCCATAATATGAAAACATTTAGGCCCCTTGAAACAAATTTAGGATACTTACCTCAACATCCCACTTAAGATTCTCAGAGGTAGAGGCTGCCTTCAATCTGATTAAACAAAAACAAAATAAGACCAAATACTTTTTCAGTTGAAAAAAGTATACACAAAGGTCCAATTAGTAACTCACCTATTATCATTGGATATATGAAGTGGGGAAAAACCAGCACTTTTGGGCAAAATGGGACCAAATTTCACATAATCAGGAATGGAGCAGCTGCTTAAATCATGCAAAGGAGACATAGGCGGCTCAGCAATTGGCAACATAGGAATCACTTTCCTACTTTTACTACAATCATAGTTCATGCAATCTTTGTAATACTTTGCATACAATCTTGTATTCTCATCCAAACTCTGAGCATAAAGCTGCTCCAGCTGCTGAATCCTCTGTGTTTGCTCTGGCCTAACCGACAAAAGCAACGACTCGTCGAAAAAGTGATCAAAATCGACAGTTAACGAGAGCTCACAAGTATCGGGAATGACGTCCATAAAGATTCGTCTCCTTTGGTCGGAATACCACCCGACGATTGAGGCCATATGGGGAAGGAAAATCGACTTCCATAGCCCGGGAGCAAAGTCGACCCGCGAGAAAAACGGGTCGACTACAAACATTTCCAGAACTAGAAGGACTGAGTTGTGAGTGTTGCTTCTTAATTTGGATAAGTAGGAGAGGTTTAAATGGGCCCAAGCTGAGAGGTAAGAGTTGGGCACCCCTGCAGTTTTGTGGGCCGAGTTTAGCATGGCGCACACTTGAAGCATTTTCTCTGCGTACTCGAGCCGAGCAAGCTTGGTTTCCATGTTGGAAGTGCTTATGGCTTCTTCTAGTGCATCCATTCCCCAATCAAGGTTGGCTAACACGGCTTGATCTGAGTAGCACACTTCTCTACGAGGGCTCGAATTCTCGGCTGCCAAACGCTCCGAGCATTGCTCCTTGTGCTCGATCCTTTCGTCTTTGTTCGATAGTCGATTTTCGATGAAACTTTCGACACTGGAAATTAGGGAGCTGATTATGTCCTTGTGTTCCATTTTAAGCTTCAACAAATGTAGTTCAAGATTCTGTTTCTATTCTTGCTGTCTGCAAATGCACAAACCATAATCAGTACTAAATTGGGCTTGTTCATGCACAACATGTGAGACTAATATACACAAACTTTCCACACTTATTCCATTACTACATATGTTTTTTAAATCACACACACTTAAGAAAAAAAAAAAAGCACTTTCAATCTGGTTATGAACTTATTAAGCAGAATTATGTCTAGAACAACAACAAAAAATATGTGCACAATTGAAAGCTCACAAAAAAATAAGAGTAGCAAAACATAATACTATCAGTTGTGTGTTGTAGGTGTAAAAATAGAGAGAGAAGAATGAGTATTACCCAAAAGCATAGGTGTTGAACAAGCAAGAGCATCTTCAAATGACATAAAAACAAACCACTACATATATCATAAACCAAATTATTATTAGTTAAATACCAAACATATATATATTCATAATCTAACCAAATACTCTATCAAAGCCGGCTTTAGCCGGCGTTTGAGTGAACCCCCTTTGCAATTATGCTTGGAATGTGCTACTAATTCAAATTCATTTATTGTTCATCATAAGTACTCCCTCCGTCCCACGATAACTTTCACACTTTCCTTTTTAGGACGTCCCACAATAACTTTCACACTCTTAAAATGGAAAATTCTTTATAAACTTCACCCCCACAATATCCTCAATTTTACACAAATGTCATTACTTTTTCTCCACACATACAAAAAAGTCAACTCATTTTTTTACTTTATACATAAAAGTTTACAAAATTACCCCTCAAAACTCCACTCATTATTACACTTTTTTAATATTTGTGCCCATCTACCTATGCAAATTAATATGGGACGGAGGGAGTATTATTTAAGCACACTACAAACCTAGCGTACCAACACTTTGATAGTTTAGATTAATCTAAATTAACTCCGACAAAGTAGATTATATTTTAAAATCATCAAACGTAATCTATGGTTACTATGGCCGAACGGATTGTTTCGTGTAGGGCTGAAAGGACCGAACAATTCTCTTAGCTTAACTTGCAATATCTTTTAAACTTAAATCACTACAAAAGAAATTTAAATTTATCGAATTGCAAAAGTAGAAAATGGTATATGATTTTTTTTATATTGAAAATATTTATATGGAGTATGGAGTCGGATATTCACACCCACGTATCTTATAACTTGATCCACTTGATTTTTGGTACAATTTTATGATAAAAATGTTCATAAAACTCACTCATCTTCTCTGTAGAAAAATTAACAACGTCCAACCGCTTTTCACTGTAGTATGATAATTAATTTTTTTTAGTGAGAGTAAATAAATAATGACACTATTCTTTTTTAATAATATAGAAGTCACTAGATTGAAAAAATATATATATGCATTGAGAATTAGAGCTTAAGTGAATAAATGAGGCTTGACTTTAAAAAAATATTTACATTTTAAATAATAATCCCCTATTACTGAAAAGGAAAGTAGTGTATGAGATCATTCCAAAGTGAAATAAATTATAATTTGAACATGATATTTTAACATTTTAAAAGAAATGTGTATTAATTTATGAATGATCTCACAATAAAATCGTCTTACATAAAATTTTTTTTACTGATAATGTCACTCAATGTAATTGTAAAATGCAGTATAATATAAAAAAAGAGTATCACTCACTTGAATTTAAAAGTGTAAGTTATTTAGGTGTGGACTACTAATATTAATGAGAGATTAATATTAGTGGGATGATAGAAGACAACAATCAAAATGACATAAATGGCTTTCAGCATATAATACTGCTACATCAAATGAAGAAGGCACTTTCAGGACGTAATCTATGGCTTCATCAGAAAATTACTTTATTCTTTTTAAAAAGCTACGCTTACAGACAAAAAAAAAGTCAATACAGTACAGTTTCAAGAAAAGTCAAAAAAGCTACTAAGTGGTGTTTGTTTTAGAATTGTTCTGAATTGAGATTGAAAAAAAGTATATTGAGATAATTCATGAATAGTATTTGTGTTTGAATAGAGATTGAAAAGTAGGATTGAATGTAGTTTTATGCCAAATTAAACGTGATATTGTATATATATATTTTTTTAAAGTATTGGGTATTCGATCAAAAAATCGACTAATCTCGAGGGACCAATCTCACCGTCCACTTGCGGGGCGGGGGTCCTGTTTAAAGCCATTGTAATTTATTTTTTTGAAGCCTCGGGTATCCGATCCAAGAACGGGGGTCCCGTTTAAAGCCAGAGTTTTGCGCTCTGTATGGACATGACCCCATAGAAATTGTTTGCACCTTAAAGAGTTCGAACCTGAGACTGTGTGAAAGAAAAGTAGAAGAGATAATGAGATTAAAAAATGGTGTTGTGCTATGTATAAAAATAGTGTGTATGTATATTATAGGAGTAGGTTGATATTTAAATTGAAAGAAATTGAACTGAGAATGATCAATTTAAATTTGAATTGTTCAATCTCAAACGAAACACCACCTAAAAATTAGCTCACTTTTCTTATACGTCCGTCTACCAAAATGGAGTAACATGTACTTCCTTCGTCTCGGAAAAAGTTTTTCATAAGTTTCAAGCATGGAGGTTTTCATTACGAAAGAGAGTAGTTAAAAAAAAAAAATACTGTAATAAATAACTTTCAATGAAAAAAGAAAGTTGGTAATTTTCACTAGAGGAAGTATAAAAATTGCAGGCTGGAGCGGGACGGGTTTATTGCGAATGGAATAGGTTACATTTCCATCGGTAATTTACACCAAACCATTTTTGCAAATTTGTAACTCGACATTCATTTTGTTTTTGTCGTTGAATACGAATTGAAAATGTGAATGTAAGAGATGCGGAGGTTGAAAGTGTCCATTCTAATCTTGGACCAATCAGAAACGACCAACCTGGCATTGCAACTACTTCACGGCACAATATTAAAGAAGCACCACTTTTTCTTACTATTTGCCATTTTTCTTGACCATTTCAATTCTTAAATTTGTCCCACCTCTCACATCTTGTCTCACCCTCCAAAATTATTATTCTACCCTTTTCGTCTATTTGGCAGGCTGCTCACTCCTCATTTAACCTAACTTTATTTTGAGATTTACCGCCCAAATCATCATTATTTTATGAGCTTCGGACACAGAGGTTAAGAAATACTAATATAATAAATAAATGTATTAGAGGTAATGTGATTGAGATAGACAATAATATAATTAAATGTGAGAATAAATAGTTACCAAAAAAACAAAAAAAGAATGAGTAGCTTTAATTGGAACAGACGAAAAAGAAAAGTTAGGTAGCTTTCACTAGGACAGAGGGAGTACGATTTTAGATTTTTAGTAATCTCTCCGTTTCAAGATTACTTTCATACATATTAAGAAAGTGTAATAATGAGTAGAGTTTTGAGAGATAATCTTATAAATACTTAGGTATAAAGTAAAAAAATGAATTGACTCACGTGTATGTGTGGATAAAAAGTAATGACATTTGTATAAAATTGAAGATATTGTAAGGGTATAGTTTATAAAATGTTTTCTATTTGAAGAAGGGGGTGAAAATTATTGTTATATCGTATCGAAAAGAAAAGTGTGAAAATGATGGTGGATAAGAAATGAGCACAATTTATTAATGTTATATCCTTTCACAGTTCACACATAGACATGAATACCAATATTAAATTGAGATGAAATGTAAATGAAACTTAATAGTTACTGTTACGATAATCAAGCTGCATTTACACAAATCATTTTGTAATGGAAAAGGCTTACCTTAAAGTGCCCGCAAGTTAATGGATTTGTTTAAATTGCACCCACTCTTACCATAGTTAAATGAAACTAATATCAAATTTTAATACTCCATTTTATATGAACGATTTATGGATAGCAGCTACTACATCTAAAATAGAGTAGAAATATGCATAGTATTGTTAATGAGGTCTGATTCTCAATTACCTCACCCAAAATTGAAAAAAAAAAAAAAAATAGTGGTCAAACTACTTTTTAATGTACTTTTATTTTTTAAGTCAACAAAAGAACATATGAGATAAATTTAAAATATTTATCGTTTTAATACTTAAGTTTCATTTTAAAATATCTCTATAACATCTTTTAATTTAGAAAATTTACTCTCTTCCATGATTATTAGGAGCAGGTTTTTAAAGGAAGCCTATGAAAAAAATTACTCTCTCTCTATCGATGAAGGGTAAATTTATCCAAAAATTATACTCCTTCCATCCAACTATAAATTTCCCACTTTTCTTTTATGAATGTTCACAATAAGTTTTTCATTTCATTTTTTTCCATTTTAGAGACATATTATTTTCTCTCTCCCAATCACATCAGTTATACCTATTATTTTATTATACTTCATCTCACACTCATCTATTATTTTCTCTTTTACAATTATAACACTTGTACTATATCTATTATTTAATTATATTTCTTAATTATAAAAAAAAACTTATAACAGGTAGGATGGAGTATTTTTTTAATTTTATACAAAAACTTTAAGACGATAAAAATTTAAAGCAGGTAGTGTAGTTTACTCATAACTTCAATATATACATATATTTAAAATAAATTATATAATGAGCATCACTAATACACTCTCAAAATTCTATAAACACACCTCTAGAAATTTAAAGACAGAGATAAAATAAATATATATGAGTTGACAATGACATTCCTTTTAAATCTCAACTAAAGAACAATTCAAACCTCTCAATTATATACAAACAACTCATTCGACTAGAATGGTGGTACAATAAGCATAATGTTCGATCAGTATGACCATACACTAAGGTTTATAGTGTACTTAAAAGATTTTAGATTTTGAGTAATGACTCTCTCTCGATTTTTATATGGTGTCCATCGATGAACACAAACTATTATACTTTTTTCCTCACGAAATATAGTTTCATATACTTTATGAAGACAAAATATTCATTTTTCAACAATCACTTAATTACTCAAATTATCATTAACTTTATTTATAATTCATACCATAACACTTTTACTTTACCTACATTTTTCTTAAAACATGTGTTTCTTTCAATGGGCTACATTTTATGAAAGGAGTGAGTATTACTCTACTTAAGAGATTAAATTTAATAAAAAAATGTAGAATTGATCTTTAGTGCATAGTGTTTGAACACTATGCTCACTAGTCAACTTTTATCACTTATTAACAAGTGAAATTTTGAACAAAATAACCGCTGGTGAGATGGTTACAACAAACATAATTGGGTTTGAGGTCCCATCTTCATTTTAATTAATTAAATTAGCAATGAGTTAATGTTTTATCAGATAACATTATATATATTCTTACATAAGAGATCGACACATTATTTTTTATTCATAGATAAACATGGAGTATTATGTATGTATGCATATTAAAAGAAGGGAATTTCCATTTTTGAAAAGTAAAAAAGTGGTAGTCAAAGCATAAAATGATTACTGATTAAAGTAATTACGTGGATTAAACACAAAGGGGCAGAATAGTCAACCAAAATCTTCCGACAACCGACGAGCAATATTAAAGCCACCTCCCTTTCTTCAAACTCCATTTTTCTCAACTTGGAAACAAAAAAAAAAAAAAAATGAAAATGAAAAAACAAACAAAGATTTATTGTGAATAAAAGTCAAGAGTTCACTACTGCTGACCCCGTGTTTCGTGTGTGTTAAATTCAATGAATTCTGTTTAATTTAATCAAATCTCATCCAATCCCAATTTCCCATCAGATTTCCCTCTTCTCATTTCACGCGGCTTCTTGCCAATTCAATACTCTCTAGATTTTGATTTCTGTTCAGTTTTTGTGTTGAAGTTTATGTGAATTGCGTGGAGTTTTGTATTGTACAAATATGGGAGGGGTTTGTTCCGGAGGAACTGTAAAGAAAAGCAGGAGATCGGTCGACGTTGAGCATGTGAAAACTTCAGGGTTTTCAGGGAAGCTTAAATCCGTTGGGAGTTTCACAAAGCACAAGAAAAATGACGATTCTTATGCGTATCCTGACGAAGGCGATGTTTTCGACAAGGCGCCGCACAAATTGTTCGATTCGGGTGAGTTGAACTTCGCGATTGCCCGTGAATTCAAGTCATCAACGCCGGCTAGAACACATCACAAGGTATGCTATGCATCTATTGTGCTTTTTTGTCTTGATTGTGGAAATGGATTATAATACAAGCTGTGAAGATCCTTAAAACCGGGTTAGCAAACTTGATCTGGATTGAGCTTACTCTAGTCATAGGGGAAATGGAACTAAATGGATTAGAATGTGCTACAAGAAACAGGAATATTAGTTCGAATGAATCAATTTTTTTTTGAGGACTTAGATTTTATGGCGGAGAGCATGTTAATCTGCTTGATGGTGGAGAATTTAGTTTTGAGAAGGAAGCATTTTAGTAGCCTGCAGATAATTATTTGGAACTTGAAAAAATCCTGCAACCTTGTCAATGGAAGACTAAAATTGCATCATTTTAAAAGTTATTGGACTTGATTGAGAAAATTGATTTGTATGGAACTAGAATCGCCAACACCCGATAGATAGAAGACCAATTTTGCAAATTGTTCCTGCTATTTATGTTCTTGATCGAGTGAGATGAAATTTAGAGGTATATTGTGCTTTGGCAGTAATTTCATGTCGGTCTATTGTTCGATTAAGGGTAGCTAGAACGAGACGATTGCCAGAATGCTTTTTATGGTGCTTTGTTTACTTTAAATTGTTTTTCTATTCAATTTAATCGGAATATAGACACGTTTTTTTTTACCCCCTCTCTTCTTTGAGAAGACTACTAAGTTGTATTAGATCATAAGATTTTGCTCTGTCATTAACACTATTTATTCCCTGTGGTAGGCACCTTCATTTCTTGGAAAGGCGGGCATAGTAGGCCTAGAGAAAGCAGTGGAAGTTCTAGATACTCTGGGCAGTAGCATGACAAATTTGAATTCCGGGGGATTTACAACCGGCGTGACTACTAGGGGAAATAGAATAACTATATTAGCATTTGAAGTTGCCAATACTATAGTCAAAGGTGCAAACTTGTTGCAATCTCTGTCTGAAGAAAATATCCTGTTTCTGAAAAAGGACATTTTGAATTCCGAAGGGGTGCGAAAGCTGGTTTCCACCGACATGGATGAGCTTCTCAGTATTGCGGCTTCTGACAAAAGGTACCACTGTTATTTTCATAGTTTAGACTCATCTTGCTTAGTACTGTGTGTGTGTGTGTGTGTGTGGATGTAAGCAAACCAAGCCGTTCGCGAATTATTCGGCTCGAAAAATATTAGTTTGAGCTTGTTTAATGAAGCTTGTCAACATAAACAAACAAACTCAAACCCAATGATATTTGATTCATTAGCTCACAGTTAATATTTATGAAAAATGTAAAAAATATGCAATAAGACTTATTTAATTAAATGAAGTTAGAGAATTAGTAGATATGTATGAATTTTAGAAATATATAATTTTATTTTTGTAATTAGTTGATAAATAATACTTATAATTTAAGATTGCTATTATTAAGCTCATTTAGGCTTGATTAAGCTCGTGAATATTTGATATTTAAGCTCGAGCTCAGCTCAATAATAAGCAAACCAAGCTAAAACATTCTAAAGCTTGGCTCGGTTTGATTACATTCCTATATTTCCATTGTTTAGACTCTTCTTGCTTATGCTCTTTCTCTCTGTGCGTGTGTGTGCACACACGCTTCCATTTTCTTCCCCATGCTTCCCTCTTTAAGTTATTTCTCCGTCATGATGTTTTTGATTAATTTCTTTAGCTGATTACATTTCACATTTGTGCAGGGAAGAATTTGATGTCTTCACTCGTGAGGTTATCAGATTCGGAAATTTGTGTAAAGACCCACAATGGCACAATTTAGATAGATTTTTTTCAAAGTACGTAAGCCTTTAACTAATCATTAGCCTTCTTATTTCTATCTTAAAGAATGATATTCATGGAAACAACTCTTGGCTTGTCAGATTGGATTCAGACACTGATGTTAATAAACAACCAAGAGACGATGTAGAAATGACTATGCAAGAACTAACCAATCTGGCCCAGCATACTTCTGTAAGTATAATCCCGGTTCAAATGTTCTAATTAATATTCCTTGTTTTCTATTTTTAATTTTTTTTTAAGGGTAATGTTCATTATTCTTTTTATCTGTTATGTCTCAAATATTTTGTTGGCATCTACTGCATTGCTGGAGAAATGCACACGCATAGAGGATTATACTATTAATGTTCATTAGAGAATCGCACACATGCTTTGAATGTGTATCTTAGCAAATAATTCTGAATTTATGCATTATACTTTCTTCCCCAAAATTCGCATTTATAAAGTCGCTAAATCGCAGTATTTTCTTCCAATGTTTTCCTGCATATGAATGAATTTCTTGACTTCATGAACGTGAATAAGTTTTCCTCCAAGAAATTACACTTGATTAATGGCATGGACTTAGATATTTTAAAACAAAAATTTTCATGTTTTTTTAAGTATCAAATGCAATTAATTAAAGATAACACTGACGTCTTTTGATTGATTATACAGTAAACAATTGAATTCTCAGTTCTGTCGGTTAGTGATTGAAAAGCTAATGCTTGGATATGCAGGAATTGTATCATGAGTTCCATGCTTTGGACAGATTTGAGCAAGATTATCAGCGGAAGCTAGAAGAAGTAGATTCATTGCACCTTCCCCGAAAAGGTTTGTGATGCTCCTATCTTTGAAAAACTGTTTTCTAAACTGAGATTTGGAAACTTATTTAAAAAACAACCCCCGGATAAATTGTTATAAAATCCTTTTAGATATATTTTGCTAAATTTCATGCTCTATCCTTTAGTTAAGGTTGAACTATTTCAGTCTGAACCATTTTGTTTCTATAGGTCTCTCCTTGATTGTAAATCAATTTGGTGTCC
The DNA here is from genome assembly GCA_963675135.1 of Galeopsis tetrahit. Lineage (NCBI taxonomy): Eukaryota > Viridiplantae > Streptophyta > Magnoliopsida > Lamiales > Lamiaceae > Galeopsis > Galeopsis tetrahit. Next base: position 68,168,829 of record OY776131.1, read on the forward strand.
TTCATTTCTGATATTTCATGGTTGCAAGCATTGGAACAAAATGCTTCTTTTGTGTTTACTTATGCTGATTTTATATTAAATACTCTATTTATTTTTTTTGTTATTGGGTGTCTTTGATGTACATCTGCAATGTTAATCTTTTTACACAATATGAGATCTTGATGATTTTCAAGTCTTTTTATCCACAATTTAGAAGAAACATATTGCCCAGCTCTTTATCGTCACTATTAAGTTTATGTTTGAATTTGTTAATTTCTTTGATAACCATCGAACCAGAAAACACTGACTTCATTAAAAAATTACAACAATCACTCCCCCCAGCATAATCAGTGCAGGTGAATTTTGTTAATAAGGAATGCTTCTAATTTTTGTGAATTTTGATAACCATCGGTCCAGTCCTTGTTTACCTAGTTATGGGCTCAGAGTGTCATGTGCCTCTGGCCTTTTCTACCAAACATGTATCCTGTTTTTGGTAAAACTATTTTTATTTTATTGTAGGAGAAACTCTTTCGATGTTACAAGCTGAGCTAAAACATCAAAAAAAGCTTGTGAGGAGCTTGAAAAAGAAATCTTTGTGGGCCAAGAGCTTGGAGCAGGTACAATTATTATTTTAAATGGTGTGTGTGGTGGGTGGGGGGATTGCTACTGTAAAGCTGATTATTATATAGTTGTGATAAGCATCTCTAATTCAAACTTCACGTCTACATTTTATCATTTGTAGGTTGTGGAGAAACTTGTTGATATTGTTACATTTATTCATCAGGAAATTCCAGCAGTATTTGGAGATAATGGTACAAATGCACTTAATGATTTCCATTGTCATTCCCATCGAGAAATTTGATCAAAGCACCCTATTATTAGTGTTTTCTCTTCTAGTTCACTCGTTTCTTTAATGACTTTTTTTCATTTATTACTTAGGAGAATTAATAAAATAAAAGATCATATAATTCTCAAAAGTGATGTATATTTGCGTCAATTTAACTTCTCTTAGATATGAAGTCTTACTTTTTATTCCTCAATATGGCAGGGTTGCAACCAGCTGGAAAAGTTTCTGCTAACAAACCAGAAAGACTAGGAGGCGCTGGCCTTGCTTTACATTATGCTAACTTAATTACGCAGATCGATAACATTGTGAGTTTATCAGACTTGGTTCTTTCATAGTGTTATATAATTGCCTATTACTTTACTACTAGTACTAATATATATCTTGCATTTATTGAAGGCATCACGCCCTACTTCTCTTCCTCCAAATATGAGAGATACATTGTACAATGGTTTGCCACCAACTGTCAAGGCTGCTCTTCGCTCACGATTACAGAATGAAACCAAGGAAGAGGTATCTTATACAGATGGCTTCATCTTATTTTATCAGGGGAACTTAATCATGCATTTGAATGTTGAGAAAATGTGAATGAGAATATTACATCAGCTAAAAGCCAAATTAATACCTTTTAGTATAATTATTAGTATCAATTAAAAATGCACTTGAACTGCAAGACTTTGTAACAGTGTCCTAACTTTTTCTTTATGACTTTTCTATTCTAACCTTTCTGTTTCGTGCGATTTCTGAGATTAGCTACTTGATTGTGCCTTATTGCAGCTAACAGTTCCTCAAATCAAAGCTGAGATGGAGAAATCTCTCCACTGGCTTGTCCCTGTAGCAACAGATACCACCAAGTATGATACCTTCACTCTCATCAATCTGCATTTTATCTTCATTTTAGATTTTACGACACTTTTCTGTCTCGACTTTACAAGGCGATGAACTAACTCAACTCCTTTTGAACTGTTGGCAACTGTTATCAGGGCACATCAGGGTTTCGGATGGGTTGGAGAATGGGCCAACACAGGGTCAGTCAAAGCACCCTCACTCTCTCTCTCTCTCTCTCTCTCTCTCTATATATATATATATATAAAATGATATGGAGGAGCCCCATGGTGGGTTTCTTATGGAGCCTAACAAAGCATAAAACGCTTGTACACTGCTGCATGATACAAGAATATTATAAAAAACCCACCATCGAGCTCCATATCAAATATCTCTCTAGAGAAATTTAATCCATCTGTTGTTTCTGCCAGTAATGATTTCGGAAAGAAAACAAGCACGCCCAACAACCTGATTCGTCTGCAAACTCTCTACCATGCGGAAAAGCGTAAGGTCGATACTTGCATCCTGGAGCTAGTGACTTGGCTTCACCGTCTAGTAAGTCTGGTAAGATATAGAGATAACGGGGTGAAGGCCGTGTCAATGCGTTCCCCAACTCTCAAAGGATTGAATACGAATGCCACCAAGACCCATAAAAGCCAGTTATCTTCTGAGGATAGAGACCTATTGGAAGATGTAATGAAAAGGAAGAAGTTAATCCCTGGGCTGAGCAAAAGCCAGGAATTTGGGGTGGTGAAAACGAAGAAGAATCGAGTTTGGGCATTGAGCAGGAGCACAGGGAGCTCACCGCGAAGAGGAGTAAAGCATCAAAAGGCTGATGTTTTGGATATATTAGACGGTTTAGATTCTTCCTTCTCGATTCCGAGAGAAGGTATCTGGTGAACACTTGAGTGAGTATTCATTCATTCGTTTATTTGATTCTGTTCCAGTATATTATGAATCTTGGGCCGTGTTGTATATAGGCGTATCGTGACACTAGTATCATATCATATAGCGTGCTATTTATATAAATATTCGAAAATTTTGTACGTAAAATTAACTTTTGGAAAATTCTCTACTTCGTTTTGGTAAACATATGCTAGTACTAGTAGAGGAAATAATAGAGCATCCATTTCTCCCTCTTTTTTTCAATGAATAGTATTAGTAGGGATGTGGAAGAATTCACACACTATTAATATTTTTTGTAATATCACCGTTGAAGCTTTGATATACCAATATTAACAGCAATTTTTTTTTAAAATTTTAAAATACTGTGTTGATGATGAATCTAGTATAAATAAAAGGAAACATGAGGTATGAAAAGGCATGTGTAAACCACAAGAAAATACTTCCCTTGGGTTTGAATTCAGAAACATGAGGGACCACCCCACCCGTGTTTCCACCAAAAATGTTGGTATATATAATAATTATGGAATATCAAAAAATAAATACCCAAATTTTGATATTCCATCCACATATTTTCTTTTTACCTCTGGTCGAAATTAAACACTTCTTTATGTTTGGAAAAAGATGGTGTCATCCTAAACAATAATATAACAATACAATATTAATTTTGCTTTGACATAAAACTCCATCCATTCAATTTCTCCTCTAATCAAACATGGATTTATTATTCATGGGATTGCCTTCTCCATCTCATCCAACACCATCTTCCACTAAATGCAGAGCTACCAAAAGTCGAGTTTTTTTTATTATCTTTCTCTACACTTATTCAATTCGTTTATCAGGTGTTTAAACCCGTTAAAGTGGCTCGAAAGAGACCACCGTAGACCTAATAGTCTCACAAACATCTATGTACATAGTACTTAGATATTTTGATGTCGAAATCGTTTAGAATAGGGAAAGGCCGGCATGTTCGATGAATCATATCATTATCATCATCCATTTAATGCTTAAGAACAGATGCACATGCACATGGTGATGTTAGTACACGTGGCGCTGAGTAATAGGCTTTTTCATCTTAATTAATATTTTATTTGTGGCTGGTAACAGTTGGTTAGTACGCGCGTTATCCGAATAAAACAAACTCTGATTCTTAATTAATTTCTTTATTTAAAATTCTGTTAAAGTGTTTGTATAATAATATTGAGTAATAATAGATCCAATAAAAGTCAATATTTTGGATCAAACGACGCCGACTCTCCCAATGTTATCTTTGTGTGCATGCCAAGAGTCGTGTTTTGCAAAGGGGTGGTATTATATGTATTTTTAGATGTAAAATATAGTGGCATAATATGTTTAGGAGTAATTTTTGTTTCTGTTTTATCAATAGGTGCAAAACAGTGTGCATTTCGAGATTCGTCTTCTTCGTCCCTCAAACGCCTACACAATTTTTTTTATGGCTTGATGAAGTGAAAGAACTTGCCGAATGAATCAACCGAGTTAATTAAACGTTTAAATAAAATTTGGGTTCATCCTATCTATACCATTATTTATAAAAAGTCTTTTAATAGCTTATTCATGAAAAGTCTTGAAAGTTGAAACAGTTAAATACAGTATATGTTATTGTTCTAAATTATTTGGCCAAATTGGATATATTATTAATTTAAGGGTTGCACTCTTGTGTACCAGTTACATGCATGTAACTGGACACATTATTCATTTACTATATCCAATCCAATAACCCATTACAATTAACACATGACCCATTTACTATATTCAATTCAATAATCCATTACAAATAACACATGACCCATTTACTATATCAATTTAATACATAAATTTTTTCATGGGCCTTTATTTTACTTCAATTAATTTTTTTTTTATCCTTAAAAAAATAATGCTCCATTAATTTTTTAAAATTTTATATTTTTATTTTATTTTAATTGATATTTATATTTCTCTTTTTAATATTATTTTTTAAATTTATTTTTCTTCCTATTTATCATTTAACTATTAAATAGTATAATAATAATTTGTTTTAAAAAATAAAACTATTATCTCTTAGGTGCAAGTGTTCAATTCTATTGGTACTATTTTACTTTAATTAATTGTTTAATTATTTTTTTCATTCGAACTTTAATTTTTTAATCACTTTATTTTAGTTTTTTATGAATATAATTTTTAGTTTATAAGTGTTATGATAACAATTGATAAATATTATGGTATATTATTAGTTAATATGCAGTACTGTACGTATTAGTTCATATACAGTATAATATTAGTTTATATTGGTTATAATATTAGTTTATATTGGTACAAGTTCTAATGTTTTCGAGTTTCGAGTTCACATACTTTATGGTACTAGTCCAAATATAGTGTAATATTAGTTCACATATTGTATAGTATTAGTTCACATACTCTATGGTACTAGTTCAAATATAGTATAGTATTAATTCACATATTGTATAGTATTAGTTCATATATTAAATAATATTTTTATACCCACATTAATCTCTAGTATTATACAATATATTAACTAGTACTATACCATAGGTTTACTAATACTATATCGTATTTAAACTAATATTATATTTAACAAAAAATAAATAACTTAACAAATTCATAATTCCAGGCATACCATGCAAATTAATACATCAATATTAAAAGATTGATATTAATTAACTAACTAGTAAGAAGAATAAAAGTGAGAATGAATCACACAATTCAAGAAGTAATAGATACGATCACACTCAATAAACATATGAATGCATCAACACGGCGATGACCACAAAAAAAAAATAAAGCTGATGCAATATTATGCTGGTTTCTTCCCCAATTCTCCACTCATTTAAGTTTCTAAATATAAATTTTATTTTTCAATTAGATTATTTTATGAATTAGTCTTAAAAAATAATCTACATCTTTAAAAAAGCTAGAAAGTGAGCATGTCATATTCATACATTTATACCCAAATTAGAAAAAAAAAATTGAACTTTTTTAGTTTAGTTTTTTTCGATTTTTTTTGTAATTTTTTTCCTAAATTTGATCATTTAAAAAAAAAAAAAAAAAAACTGAAATTTTTATTTCATAATTTTATTTTTTCAATATTTTTTTTATATTCGTTATGTTTTTATATTTATTTTTTGAAATTTAAAAAAATAGAATAAAATTTGACTTCATGGTGATTCATTGGTAACTCGATAGTGTGTATAATTATAATTTTAATGAGTTGATTTTAATTTAATTGATAAAATAGTAGTAATATTGTATTTTACATTTTTTCTTCTTTTAAAAAAATTGGGGTGAAATTAATAAAAAAGAAGGTAAATAACTAATAGTAAAAATTGGATTTAGTTACATGTATGTAACTTGTACAAAAAGAAGGGAGTGTGGACTTATTAAGAAAAGGATGGTAAATAGCCAGTTACATACATGTATGTAACTGGTACACACAAGTATTTGTCTTAGTTTAATATTATGATTATTTACTTTAATCTATGCAACCGGACATATATATGCCTTAAAAAAACCCTATCATAAGTAAAACACAACAACAACACAAATACACTCAAGGAGACTAAGTTTTCGAGCATTAAGGAAAAATTGTTTCATTTCAATATTGGGGAAATGGAAAGTAAGCACAAAAACATCTTTAAAATCATCTCTAGGCCAAAAAAAAAACTTTCACCATCTTCACCGTGTTAATAGGCGGAGCCACGTAGGATCCAGCGGGGTAATGGGCCCCCACTATATATATATGAAATATATATATTTCGTTCCGTAATTATTTGTACACCCTCCTTATTGAGACGTTCCAAAATTATTTACATACTCCTAATAGGTAAATAATTCACAAAATTAATATTCTCACTATATTATTTTATTTTCAAATTTTTTACATATTTTATCCATATTCTTCTTAACCCCTCACAAAATTATCTTTTACACCTCACAAAATCCTCTTAAAATATTACTAAATCACCCAAAATACTCCTCATTATCATTTATTTGACCCCACACCTCACTAAATTTCCTTTATATCTCACTAAATAAATCAAAATACTCCCTAATTATTTAACCACACACCTCACTAAATTTACATTTAAAAAAAAAAAGAGTTTGTCAAAGTGTGTAAGTCATCACGGAGTATATTTTAAGTTCTACGGTTGTTTAATATTGATTAATGAATCTCAACAGGATTGCACGTTAATTTTAACACCATTTCACCTATTATAAATCGGAACAATCAAAATCAATTTTTTTCGAAACATAACTTCATTATTGAAAATTTCATAATAATTAGGCATAATATTATTTTCTATTTATAGTAATGTAAATCGGACTCTCCAACCCAGTCGGCACAAAAATTAGAAAAATTGAATCCAAATCAAATATAAAAATAATACTCCATCCGTTCCGGGGAAAGCTCCACATGAGCTTCGGGCACGTAGATTAAGAAATACTAATATAATAAGAAGATGTATATTAAAAGTAATGTGATTGAAATAGAAAAAAATACAATGAAATGTGAAATGAATAGTTACCAAAAAAAAAATTGATAGCTTTCATTGAAAAGCTATAAAAAGAAAAGTTGAGTAGCTAGTGGGAGTGAGGGAGTAGTTTATTCCCAACAACGATTAAAAAAAAAATCAGAAACAGAAAATGTAACAACCCAAATTTTAAAAAGATGGAACAACCCAAAAGCTAGGAATAGAAAATTTTAAAAAATAAAAATACTGAAAAAGTACTAACAACCATCACAATAGAAAAATGAAAATTATAAAAACTAGAGCCTACATCATGAAAAAAGGGGGAAAATAGGGACCAGCGATGGATTAATAATATGCTCTTTAATGGAGTATCATAATTGATGTAACTTTGTCAACAAAGAATTTTCTGATAAAATAGCTAGTAATTAACTACCCTCCCAATAATTCATTCCATTGGCTAATTAAAAATCACGAGATCCAATTTATCAACTCATTTGTTAATTCATTAAATTATGATTTTCTTGTACGTTGTCGTATGACAGTTCTTGTGGATTATTATAATTATAATTATAAAATTCCACCGTCAACTGACACTTTATATTCCCAAAATAGGGAGCAAAATAGAATCATTTGCGCTGATAAAGCATCAATATTTGCACTTGTTTATAAATCATACTAACTCAGATACCTTTTTCTACATTCTTTAGGTCTCCTATTTTTTAACTACTTTCTCTTATCTACTCTTTCTTTTCTCAGAAAAACAAAAAAACAATAATTAATCTCATCCAAATCAACGATACTTTTATTTAGAAACTACAACAATCAAATCCTCTGTTTAAAAGAAAAAAAATCGTTCTCAAATTAAATGAATGAGAAGCGAGAAAAAAAGTGTAAACCATCACAATTCAAGTTAATAAAACTCCACGTGAATTATCATTAATATATTACCACGTGACTGATTGCACGATCAATAAGAATAAGATCGATAACAACGGTCTTTTAATCATTGAAATTAAATGTACAATTTTTAGGTTGTATAATTTTTTTGTTGATGTTCTAAGAGTTGACTATTTTCAATAGAATTTGTAACAGAGGAAAAAACATCAGTTTGCATTTTTTTACAAAATTTTCAGCTACTAGACTACCTCGTCAATAATCTATGAAATAATCTATACATTTTTTTTACAAATTTTTTTACCATACATTTAAAATAATCTATGAACTCAATAACAAAATTAAAATTGCAAGAGTTGTAATATGAAACTGAAAAGGAGTAAATTAGGCTAAATAGATGCTTGAAATATAAAATTATAAATACATAAATTGCAAATTACGAGCTTGTAGAATTACAAATGTTCGCTCAATATCTTTTCCTGCATGCAGTCTATTAGTGTTATGAATAGCTTGTGCTCATAAAGAATATTTGCTGTCCGTCTAGGACATCACTAAAAATTAGTGATCAGTTTAGTACATTAATAATATTGAAGGTTTCATAATGTTTCGTGTTCCAAAGAAAATATACAATATCGATAAGTTAGATGATGCAACAACTTTTAAAATAATCATTCATTTTTCACTCTCTTGAAAAAATGTCAGTTCATATGAAGTAAAGAATACGTTTGCACAAAAAAAAAACACTAATAATTATTTACTATACAACTTTATTTTTCATGACGTGAACTAATAATTTTTTACAGTATTTTTTGTGATTAACAATAAACTACATAAAAAACGTGTGGTTTAATTCGTAAAAAATGCACAGGTGCTGAAGTATTAATCATATAAATAAAATACTAAAACGTATGCGTAATGAATTTGATTTTCATGATTTACCATATTAAGTTTCAAGTCAATCATTATACTTTGAGAGAAATCTGTTATTGATTCCGAAGATAGTGGAGGAGGATCAAACAAGGCAGGCAGTGACGTCGTCTGCCAACATTTATTGACGAAGCTTAATTTCCTGAGAACGATACATATATATACATATCTCATTTGAATCATCAACTTTAATTGATTGAAACCTGATATTAATTTTAATTAACAAAATGATTTATCTTTTTCACAAGGCTTGGTACGAGAATCGTAAAAATCAATTCTCCGCTGACGGAAATCGTTCTCTATGGATATTTTATTTATAAGTTCAAATGGTTCTTTTTTAAAAATGTATAAATTAAATAGATGGAAGGGTATTATTATGAGACACGAGGTCCACTTATTAATAAAGTAATTGTCTAAAAATAAAATAAATGACAACTTAAATTAGTAGAAGTTGGCTCAATGAAATAGATTTGAGATTTAAGTTTTAGATTTAATGTGTAAACATTTTCTGAGAAGTAATGTAAAATTTTAACTTTAAACGAGCTCTGCAAATGAACTGTGTAATTAATTTTCGAATTAGTCGATTCTTGAGTAAGTTACTATTTATAAAAAAAAAAAGGGATCAACCAATGAAAAAAGAAATGGTATTATATGAGTCAGCAAATGAGGGTTAATCCATATCTTCTCGACAAATGGATAAGCCCCTTATTTGCAGACGCAGCACCTATCATTTCGTTCCTTACTCCCCTCTCCTCACTCTCTCTCTATATAATATCCAAAATAACACCCCTCACAACATCCAATCCAAATCCAATTTCTCTCTCTATCTCTCACATCAAACAGCTGTACGTATACTAATGGCTTCCACATCATTTACATTCTCCAACCCCGTAACCGCGTCCCGCAACTTATCCGCCTTTTCGCCTCCGCCTCGCCGCGTCTCCCTCCGCGTCTCCGCCGGCTACGCCACCGCAGAAACCTGTGCTAAAACTGCGTCGTTTTACGATGTGCTAGGGATTCAAACCGGCGCTAGTTGCCAGGAGATCAAATCGGCCTACAGAAAGCTCGCCCGAGTTTTGCATCCCGACGTCGCTTCCAACTCCTCGGCGGAGGACTTTATGCGAGTGCACGCGGCCTACGCCACTCTTTCCGACCCGGAGAAGCGGGCGATGTACGACACCTCACTTTTCCGGCGACGGCGGAGGACGGGGGTTTCCGGTGAGATGACGCGGCGGGGGAATTCCTGGGAGACCGATCAGTGCTGGTAGTAGAATATTATTATTTTTCAATTGATTCTGTTATTTTTATTGGAATCGTTGGATCAGTATTTGATGTTAGATGACTTTAGCAAAAAATATTAGAGAATAACTTTTTTAGGAATTAGTACTAGTATTTTATATGAATTATTTTGTGTTTATATGGTTACCGGGCGACCTCATTAGAAATCGTATTTTGTGTGTATGTAAATTTGTATTGAATAATGTAACACTCTAATTTCAGGTGATTTGAAATTCAGAAATTTAAATATTTAAATTTGAATGAAATCAAAATTGTAAATTTATCGGGTAAGTTTCAAAGTAAACATACCTCAATATTTTAAGTGGGGGACGGGTTCATTTGTGGTACTTTGGCTTTAGAACTTTTTTCTTATTAATAAAAGAACTAATTAATTATGGAGTATTATATTATTAATGTAGAAATAAGATTATACTATTTCTGAAATGATAAAGGAAAAAATATCTTAACTGATACAGTAAGTGACTACTATTTTAGTTTAATACGGAGTGTTTGCCTTTTTTAAGGAATAGTGTGGTCCAACTGGGGCGGACCCAAGGTTAGGGGGGGGGGCCGAAAAATAAATTACAAAAATTTATACTCCGTATAAAATATTTTAGGGATAATATCAATTTTGGTCACCTAAGTTTACCTCTTTTTATATTTAGTCACTCACATTTAGTCACTATCAAAATTGGTCACCCAGTTATTATATTCTAACAAAATTGATCATTCAGTTAGTTAATCTGTCATTCACTAACTAACGGAGAAAGAGTTTTGAGCTCAAATTTCTAAAAACCTAGGTTAAAAAATTATCATTGCATCTGATAGAACTAATGAAACAAACACAGAAATAAGAATGAAACATGTGGAACCTAACGTGAAGAAATTCTATCCCCCAACCCTAATGTAAAAAATTATCTCACTGGAAACCGCCGCCCAGCCTCCCCACTCAGCCGCCCACCCTCCTCATTCAGCCGTCCCACCCTCCCCTACCACTCCCTCTTATCCGACCTTGAAGGTAGGTAGAGTGACGAAGGTTTCCGCTTTCGGCGTGCTCGCCACCGCCGTCGACACTGCGTCCCGCCACTACCGCATACATTTTCTACGTCATTTCCTTTCGAAATAGGTACAGATCTGGCTAGATCTACCTAGAAATCACTGTACCGTCATTGCCGCCGTCGCCTGAAATCGCCGCCACCGCCGTCGCCTGAAACCGCCGCCACCGTCGCCTTCCCTATGTAGATTTCTTCGAATGGATAGTAGGGTTCAACAGATAGATCTGTTCTAACGGAGCCACGGTGACCGTTTGGATAATTTATCGGTTGTTCTCTTTTTATAGTTTTTTTTAGATAGATTTATTTTTTCAGTATTGGTAGTATCATGTTTCTAGTCTATTGTTTTTAATTTCTGTTGCCGTCGGTTTTTTTCCGACTCCTCTACGCTATATGCGGCCCGCTGCCCTACTATGGGACCTGTTTTTCCCTCTTTTGGGACCCGTTTTTCCCTCTTTTGGGACCTGTTGGTTTTTTTTTTTTTTTTTTATGGAAGTTAAATACCCATCCCTTTTTTCCTCTCCCCATTACTCGAACCCAGGACCTAAGGCCTAGGTAGTGGTGCTCTAACCACTTGAGCTATCCCACTTTGTCTTTGGGACCTGTTGGTGATTGGGATTTGGATGTCCCTGGAGAACTTCGGTGCTTGGTGATCCTTTGGCTGCATGTTATTATCTATATTGTTTTGATATGATGATACCTTAGTGTGGGGTGTCTCGTATTGAAAAATGAAGATCCGTGCTCTCTTGGTAGACAAAGGTTTCACTCGTTTCCCTCTTCCTCAAGATTGGATGGAGCAACGATGCCGAGTTGATTCTATGTGGTTGAAAGATCTAGAACTTAGAATTGTATTATGTATCATGTATTGATGATCTTGTAAACCTTTAAAAAAAAAAAAAAACGTGAAGAAATTCTCATTAAAGAATATCAGTCAATCACAAAAATTACCAATATGTATATTTACAAAAAATTACCAATATGTAGAACGTGATTCAATCAACCTGCTGTTGTTGTTGGTTTAATTTTTATTTTACCGATAATCAGGAAATGAGAAACTTAGGAGATAGAAAATTATTTCAATTCATTTTAAAAAAATTGTTTGACTAACATTTCAAGAAATCTAAACCAGGAATTGGAAAACAGAGTACAATTGCTCAAAAAATAAAATAAAAAAATACAAAGAACACAGCGTCTCTGACAGTATAATTCACTCCTCCTTTCACAATAATTGAACTGTGTGCCATTGATGATTGCACAACCCATAAAATAAGAAATTAGTCACATAATATTACAAAAATTATAAAATGAGATTGTAAGCCAAGACACACAGATTTGCTTTTCTATTATATTCTGAGTTTCTCATTTTCAGTAAAATAAAAAGTAAATCAACGTTCTAAAGGATGCATGAGAATTTCTTCTGACCTATTACATAAATAATAGATAAATATAATGAGAATTCCTTCTGACTTTTGAGATCAATATAATAATTACTGCGTTTGTTTCATTAGTTCAGATGCAATGAAATTTTTTTAACCTAGGTTTTGAGAAATTTTGCGCTCAAAACTCTTTCCCCGTTAGTTAATGACAGATTGACTAAAAAGAATGATCAATTTTGATAGAATATGATAAGTGAGTGACCAATTTTGATAGTGATTAAATGTGAGTGACCAAATATGAAAAAGGTAAACTTGGGTGACCAAAAGTGATATTTTCCCAATATTTTATATATGAAATATATTTAATTAAGGTAAGATGAGGTAAAATTTCACATCTAAATATAAATTGTTTTAATTAAATATATTTTATGTGGAAAATATTTCACACAAAATAATAAATTAATTTTTCAAAACATTAAAATATATATATGATTTTATTTATTTACCAAATTAATATATTTAAGAAAATATAATTGACAATTTAATTTGTTAATTTCTTTGGTAAAAAAGAATTAATACATTAAATATAATTGACAATGTAATAAATAATTAATACTTTATTTCTTCATGTTATTTAATACGATGTAAAATTGTTAATTATACTTTCTTCAATATTTATTTTTTAAAGGGCTAATTTTATTTATTTAATACTATTAAATGAGTTAATTGCAAACAGGTCTAAAAAAATATTACAGTAATATAAAGTTACCACTTTTTTTTATCTATAATAGACTCAAACTAATTAAAATAACATATCTACTATTCACCGTTGAAGAAAAATAAAAGGAATTAAAAGGAATTATGGTTTTTTTTTTCTACTATTCCCAATTGCGGCTATAATACGTATATGGATTTTTTTTTTAATTTAAAAGGAATTAAATCAAAAAATAGAATTAGTCAATTTATAAGGATTTTGTGTGAGCTGGGCTTAGTTTACTCCATTATTTAGCCAATTACTATTATTTTATGCATAGGGGGCCAACTTAAAAGAAAATAGGAAAATTTAATACCAGCATGGCAGCATATATATATATATATATATATAAAATTAAAGATGGGATAAAAGTTGGGGGGCCATGGCCGGATGGCCCTCCTTAACACACACCTCCGTCCGCCCTGTCCAACTGCCGATAGGGGTACAGTATACTGTCTAAACATCTTTTTCACCATTGATTACTTTTATTATTATTATTTTAAATTTATTTTTGAAAATTTTTAATAACTTTTTTTAAACTTTATGTCATATTAATTTATAAAATTGTATACTGTACTATATATTGATTATGGGGTACAGTAAAACGTCTCTTTCACAATTAGGACATTTTGAAATTTTAATGAACAGTATTCCCTCTATTCCACGATTAAGTAAAAAGTGATTAAATAATTGATATAATACGAATAATGTGATTAATATAAGAAGAGAGATATAGATAAAAAATACTATATAAAGTAAAATGTAAAAATTAAAAATTAAAAGTATTTATCAAAAGGATATGAAAAGCTTACATGCGAGCGGACCAAAATCGTAAAATGGAAAATTTATAGGCGGACGGAGAGAGTATAAAGTAAATAAATTTGTTGACTTTTGTGTATGTGTAGAGAAAAGGTAATGACATTTTGTAAAATTGAGAATATTATGAGAGAAGTTTATAAAGTGTTTTCTATTTTAAGGGATTTTTTTTATTTTTCAGGATAGATAGATTTAACTCTATATCAGGTTAATTTATAATATTATATATAAAATTATATTATTATATAGTCCATTTGTGAATAAAGTGATTGTTTGTGAATAAAGTTAATTACAATTTAAGTAATTGAGTGATGATTTTTGTATGAGACTACACTTTATGAATAATTGATATATTGCAAATGAGACTATAAAGGTCATGTTTGATAGCTTAGATTAAACCTAGATTAACTATATATCATTTTTATTGGTTGTTTGATAACATAGATTAAGGGTAGATTATGTTTTAAAATTTATAAAGTTTAGTTATCATTATAATCTTAGATAATTCATCTTTGCTATCAAACATGCCCAAGAAATACCCACTAGATTTGACAACGGTACACAAAATTAAAACTAATAGGTCTGGTAGAAATGATTTCAGATTGTTTTTTAAACTTGATTTTAAATTTAAAAATAAATTTAGTGTCGAATCTTAAAATAAAAAATCGGATTTTAAAACTCAAAATCGGAATGTCCAAAAATTATGATGAGGTGATTAATTGGGCATTAAGGAATTTGCTGTCTTTAAATTTGTACAAAATGTATCTGAAATACGTATGCTATTGTAGAATAATGAATTTGTTGTCTTCAATTAAGCTGCAAATGGACCATCCTTTGTCGGTTGAAATCTGTGAACCATACGATTTTGGATAACATTTTAACTTTTTTTTTCAACTTGTCACACACACCCACGAATGGTTCAGTGATTTATTCAGTTTTTTTTTTTTTTTTAATGTACAAATGATCATGTTACTATTGTCTATCAAGATGAATTTATTCCGCATGACGTGGATTTCAGTCACTAGTTCAGTTTTCCCTCTTATTTAATTAAGTACAGTACTCCAATGCTGAGAATATAAGTAAGGGCAAAAACAAAAAATATTGTATAATTTTGATGCATCTATTTAGATCTACAGTATATTTTATCATCTGGAAAGTATCTAAATTTGTTTTGTAGTTAGAAAATTTAGTCCGCGCACAAAATTATACTCCTTAAACGATCATGTCGTCAAAAATAAAATGGGTTGTAGAAAGAAAGAAAAAAAGGAATACCAGGACACATTTTCTTTATTTTAAAATGAAAGTTTGAAATTGTCCCACCCAAATCATACATAATTTTAGTGTCCCCAATATCCAGATCTTATTCGATCAACATTATAATACGAATGATCAAACGTGGTTCAAGTTCAATTTTAGAGCCTATTGGTGGAGGCCCAATATCACATCTATTAGTGAAATAACCCTTATACTCCACCACTGTGAAACATATTCATTCATGACTTTTTTTTTTCCACATATTATACGAAATTCTCTCTAATTTCAACGTCGAAGTTCCCGCATTGAAATATTCATCGAGACGTTAAGAAGCCCAATTTTAATTTAGAGATGCAATATTAGAATGATGTCGCTTTTTAGGAGGATGACTTTGCATTTTTTTTTTATGGCCACGGTTACTAGAACTTTTTTTCATTTTACAGGACATATGAAATGTCCCATATACCCCTATTGTGAATTTTAAAAAAAGAAGCGAGTACACCCATTCATTCAATTTCATCCTCACTTTTTTTTAACAGACAAAAAGTTAGAGAAACAAATTTTTTGGATTTTTTTTTCCCGGACAAATCAACATTGTCCGAAAAAAAGAGTTGTTCGAAAATTTTACATGAACAAGGTTAAGATGTTCGAATTTTTTTCCTGAACAAACTCAATATGTTCGAAAAAAATTCATGAACAACTTTCATTTGTCTGAAAAAAATATCGAACACAATATTTCGAGAAAAAAAATCGAATAAAGTAACGGAATTTGGCAAAAAAAAAATCGAACAAATACAAAAAATTAAAAACCCTAATTTTTTTGTTTGAATCTGTAACAAAAATTTTAAAATCAACGTACCTTCGTATGATGGCGGCGACGTCACAAGAGGGGTGTGGTCGTGAACGACACCGAAGGGAAGGGGCTGCGGCCGCGAATGAGAGGGGGAGGGAAAGGGAGGGGGCGAAAATGGAGGTGGGTGTACTGAGTTTGAAAAATGAGAGAAGGATTTAGAGTTCTAATGGGGAGAAAAATAATTTTGAGATTTTAAGATGAGTGTCCTCATCTTATGGTGTTTACTTAGTATGTGAGTGTCCTCAATAGGTTGGTGTGTATAACCGCACTTTTTTTTTATATTGGATTGGCCCAACGGAGTTAGAAGCAACTTTTTTTTTATTGGATTGGCCCAAAAATATCCAAGGTTTTGAATATTTAAGTTATTTAGTAGGATGTACTCCTTTTCTCCCATCATTACTTGCACACTTTTTTTATTGAGACGTCCCAAAATTACTTGCACACTCTTAATATGGAAATATTTTATAAAATTAATAACTTCACAACATCATTTTATTTTCAAATTTACCACTCATTTTTTTCATACATTTCATTTTACACATCATCAAATCAACTTTACACATCATCAAATTACCTAAAATACCCCTCATTTATCTTACATCATCAACCACTAAATCCATTTAGTGAGGAAGTATCATGTACCATTACACTTTTAAGGTGCAAAAAACTTCTCCATAAATTTCACTCAAACAATATTTACATTAAATATTAATTTTCGGTTGGTGATCACACATAATGAAACAAGTTTTTTACATTATACATCAAAATTTATAAAATTACACATTTAATACTCTTCTCAGTACTTTTTTTTTTTCTTTTAAAAACTGTGTGTCCAAAAGTTACCTCACTTTTTAATAAATCATAGATAGTTTTTTTTTTTTTTTTTTTTTTTATGAAGAATAACATTTGGGCCTTATTTCAGAAAACGTGAAGGAGGAAATCGCATATGGAAAAACTGGAGCCCAACCCAATAGATATGCACCTAAAAGTTTTCCCACAACCATACACTAAATCCGATAATGGCTCACCTTGTGCGGCCGCTCATTCACTGGCCACGGTGGCGCCACCGTACCTCCTCATTCTCCCATCTCCTCATCCACACTTTACCTTCAACACGCTCCCCCACTTTCCTCGCCTTCTTCTCCACCTCATGGCGTCAACTTCATTTGCAGTCACGAGCTATTAAATTGCGTGACCTTCCGCCGCTCTCCGACGATGATGAGAGCGGCGATGATTCCTCCGATACCAGCGAAGTAAAGAAGAGCCGCAACGCCAAAAAGCGTGAGGCTCGACGCACAGTACGCTGGGGCATGGAGCTAGCTAACTTCTCTCCTCCTCAAATTAAGCGCATTGTCAGGTGCTTCTTAATCTGAAATCGCAATGTTATGCTCTAACTTGTTCCTAAAATTCAGTATGCGTGGTAGAAGATAGCGTTTGATTTTGAGTGCCTATATTTGCAGAGTAGCTGATCTTGAGCAAGATGTGTTTGATGCTGTTATGTTGGTCAAGGTGATTAATTAGTGTTTATTTTATATTTCCCCCCTGTTAAATCATGTGTCTGATTGGTTCATTTCCCTTTTTGAATTTGTTGTGTGTTGATGAAGAAGGCAATGTGTTTGTTTTTTGGTCACAGAGACTTGGCCGTGATGTTCGAGAAGGAAAGCGCAGACAATATAATTATATAGGTGAGATACTGCGTTTTAATAATCTCACACAATAATTCGTCCAAGTTTATTTGGTTGGTCATCCTATTTTTCTTAAAGCAATTAGTGCTGGGAAGCTGAGTTTCGAATTCGGTTTTTGCTGATTCTTATACAATGGTTATAAACTGAAGCATTATGAAGAAAGAAGCTAAGTTAATGCTTGTCACAGTAATTGGGAAAATTTTCAGATTTTGTGTTTTAGGAGTAATTGTTATTGAGGAAAGTGTGTATAGAGAGTATAGGCAGAAAATAAAACAACAGAGAGGACATTATCCTGAATGTGGCTACAAGTCAGAAAACACTTATGAACAGATGAAGACTTAAAACTGTTTTTGCACACTGAAGACTGTCTGCCCTAACTTACACACCAGAGCCTAATGTTACTAGGAATGTTACAACATTGACAGTAAGTAGTAGCATACAATAGACTAAATCTATTGACTTAATAACCTAATATCTGAAAATGATAAACTTTGATCTTTCTACCTTGAGTTTTCAGTCGGCTTTATATAGACTCTGGAGATGTCCAGCAGAATTCTTCAACTTCTAACTCATTCCCTGCAACTTAAAACACACGAAGTCAGTTGTTAGAGAAAGGACAAATTTGGATGTGGTCACATACTCACATTGGCAATCACACTATGACCAACATCAACAGTTTTTGTAAAATCGTTTTGCTGTATGTCATATTAGGTCTCTGCTGAAAATAAGTAATTTTTTTCTGCTACATAAAGGATGTCGTATAATTTTTGTATCAGACCTGGTCTTCTCTTAATTTTGTGTTTGAGTTTACATAGTATATTGGACCTTAATATTCTCATGATATGGTTTTTGGATTGGTAGGTGGTCTGCTACGAGAAGTAGATCCTGAAGTGATGGATAGTTTGATTCAGGCCACAAAAGATGGGGACCAAAGTAAGTTTCAAGAGTTATCAGGTGGAGTGATATCAACACTCGATAATGAAGATGAAGAGGAAGATGAAATTTCAGAGGATGATCAAGAAGAGGTCTGTATAAATTTAACTCTTACTCTTTTTAACTGTGTAAGAATCATTTAAAAAGGTGGATAGCCGAAGGAGCACTGAGTTGCATTTCTAATTTTCTCGTTTTCCTACATTGTTGTTCCCGTTTTATAGAGGACAAATATGCATATAAACTTGCATTTTTTTTTTCAGAATATCCAGCAGTCTTCATCATACACTTATCTGCATGCTAAATTTTTTGGGACAAAATCAGTATTTACTTAGATCACAGTATTCATATTTTATCTGCTCATTATATAGAAAGAAGCATTATACTTTTTCTATAGAATAGATATGCCCATCATGAAGTCCTTTAATTTAAGGCCCCAGGATTACCTTTCAAGTCATAGAGTTTGGATGATAAATTCTATCAAGACTCTTGTATGGTGTATAATTTCTTTCTTTTTCATCCTTAGATTATACTAGGTTTTATGTACTCGTTTTTATATTTACCGTTGATTTCTAGACGAGTTTGAGGAAATCTTCTCTGTCAATTATCATGATTTAAATTACTGATTGTTTGTTTGCTTCACAGGATACCACGAATAGTGCTGTTGTAACCAGATGGTACGATGGGCTGATTAATAAGGATATCAGCATTACCAATGAGATTTATTCACTTCGGGAAGTTGAATTTGATCGTCAGGTCAGTTCCACTATAGAATATACTTACAATTGCTATTTGACGAGAGCAAATAAAGAAAGAAGAGTTCTTGTTATAGATGGTATAATGTCAGAGGAGTTGTAAGACAGATTTAAATTAATGATATATTTACCATGATTCGAATTTGTTGTTCTAATTTATTGATTAATTTTGTGAGTTTAACTCAGAAGACAGTATGTCAGAAAGACATGGGATAGTATCAATTTTTTGGTCCCTAAATTTCCCATTTTTCTAGTTTGGGTTTCCCTCTTTCACTCATTAACAAACTTGGTATGGAAGTATAGTTTTACTGCCACATTTGGTCTCACTGTTAGTTGACCGTCCGTGGACTTGCATAATCAACTATTTTGGGTACCAAAGGCCATTATTTGAAAATTATTAAATATAATTAGTAAACTCCTCCCAAATAATTATTAACTACATTTAGCACTCCCAAAATAATTACATTTAGCACTCCAAAATAGTTAATTTCGTAAGTTAACTAACCGTGGGAGTAAAAGTGTACTTCCAAGATCAAGTTTGATAGAGAGTGAAAGAGAGGGACCAAAACTGAGAAAAATGTAAATTTTATGGACCAAAAATGATATTATCCCAACATTGTTAGAATATGGTAATATTATTGTTATACTGTCATTACATTTCAGCACATAAAATTCTCTAAATATGATGTCTCACCCGTGTTACTACTATTCTAGGAACTTCGACAGTTGGTTAGGAAACTGCATTCTGAGCTGAATCGTAACACCAGTTCAGAGGATAACAAAAAACAGGATGCTGTTGTGGCGAAAGCAAGAAGCTCTCTCACTCGTTTTCTTCGAAACCTTGCAAATCAACTTCCAGATGAGTAGTATCTAATCTTCCCAGTTACTCATCTACATTTTGTTTAGCAATTTGAAAACCTCATAGAGTTCGTTTGGTAATTTAGAAACTTGGGGAGTAATTATGATTTACCCATACAAGTGAGTTCATTTAGTAAATTGGGTAAATCTCAAGGGTGTGACTTTAATTTTAGCCAAATAAAATGAAACAAGGCATTAATTCTTTGTAGTTAGTGATGACATATGGGCATGGTGATGGGGTTGCGTTAATCATAAGAAGTTAGCATCTTTACAAATGTCAAAATACTAATTGATATATGCATATATGTTGGCTGATGGATGTTTTCGGTTTAAAATGTTGGGAACCGGATCCCCTCTTGTACATGAGGAGGGCCATTGGATTACGGGCGTGTGCATGTGTATGATCCAATGACTCCCTTC
Source organism: Galeopsis tetrahit (assembly GCA_963675135.1). Classification (NCBI taxonomy): domain Eukaryota; kingdom Viridiplantae; phylum Streptophyta; class Magnoliopsida; order Lamiales; family Lamiaceae; genus Galeopsis; species Galeopsis tetrahit. Next base: position 68,189,719 of record OY776131.1, read on the forward strand.
CCTTCTTCATAGGATCTCGGGATCTTCTTATATTAACCATAATTAATTTAATCAATTTTAACCTAACTGGTAAAGATAATTGTTACGAGGCTCTGATTCAAGAAATGAGATTCTTGCAAATCAGCTTTATGACAACAGCTTCTTTTGATATCAGTGAATGACATGACTAGAAAATCTGTTATTATTATTTCTCAGATTTAATTATTTAGTTTATTACAAAAATAAAAGTATATATTTCTGAAAATTACATATATCAACTAAAATTATTTAATTTAATTACATGCTTTTATGTTGATCATAAATAATATGCGTGAAAATTGTATATTAAAGTAGAAAAAGGTTATAATTTATTTGAATTAGTTGACGATGTTACGAACAAACTTGTTCATGGAACTTGATTATTTTGTTTGTGTTAAACAATATTTTTCCAATTGAGATTCGAATAATTAATTATGTCTCTAATCCAGTCGGTCGGCCGACATCAGATATTTTTCTATCAACTTGGTACAAATTAAAGATAAATGAGTGGGCTTTCGATGATCTCATCTCGTACAGTCCCAGGGAGCCCATTCAATTTCTTTTAATGAAAATGGTAATAAGAATGATTGGATGCTTTGGCCTCGTGATATATGCTCAAATACGAGAAGTGTGCTCCTCTTTAAATTTCAGGTTCGAACTCTTTAAGATATAAATAATTTTTATGGAGTCAGTTCATACAGAGCGTAAAATTCTAACTTTAAATGAGTCTCCCGCAAGTGGACGCTGGAATAGGTTCCACGTATTAGTATTAGTTGGTTTTTTGATTGGATACTGAGTCTTTAAAAAAAGTGATTGGATGCTCTTATTCTAATATATTATCCTATGGTTGCATAATATTTTCACATTAAAATCAAGCAAGTAATATCACTAATTTTGTAATTAAGTAACTCGTTCTTTTAAGATATTAATCACATTTAATTTAAAGAGATTCATGCTACTACGGGTTAAAGTTAGGTAGATTCATTTACATAATAATGGAGGATAATATGTCAAATCTAAGACAACTACTACGGAGTATATGTTAAACAAAATAATTAGGTTATATATTACGGTATCAGTTGACATTTTTTTCTTGTTTTCTACATTTTGTAATCACCATGCATGCACGAGTGTCTTTGCCCTGTCATACATATATTAAAGGATAAATTGTAAACAAATTTGCAGTTTTTTTAATTTAATATTATAATATCATGCATGCGCTACCTTTCCAATATTAGGTAAAAAGGGTTGTTTGTTATTTAAATTTAAAAAAAAAACTTTAAAAAATTAGTTTTTTATGCTTACAAAAATTTAGTATTTTAGTTTTTTTTACCTGCTAACAAGGTAACATAAATATCTCCATCAACTATTATTATGAACTGTGACTTATAGTTACTGTGTATTTTTAGATAAATTATAAATCTGTTGTCGCTACAATAGTTAAATTTATAAATTTAATTCTAACTTTAGTTCATTCCTCATAAATAATTGAACAAGACTACGGAAAATGATCACCTATAATTAATAGGAGTGTCATTTAGCTTATTAGACAATATATGATATTTCTCAACTATCATCAAGTAGAAAGCAATAATCTTGTAGTAGAAAGCAATAATCTTGTGGTTGATTTAGAAAGTTTGTATAATTTTTATTTTTAATTTGTGAGGCTCCCTTGATTTGTGAGTCATTACAATGCAATAACAAGAGATGGGATATTTATATTAGATATTTTACGAAAATATATAAGATACTCCTTTAACTGTTGAAGATTTTTATTATAAAAATATAAAAAATCAAAAGAACCTGTAAGAATTAGTAGTAGTATTTTATGTAGCAGGCGGATGTCTTGTCTTTGTGGGGTTTTATATGAGCGAACGGACAAATGATCGATGTCTCATCATCAACAATCACATCCATTAAATGAATTCAACTATTTATAAGTTTAAACTATTAATTAGATTTTTTTTTTTTTTATCTATGAGATTCTTAGACCCATGGTTCAATTTTCGTTGAAAATAATTATACTTATTTAAATTATTATTTCTGTGTGCCTCATTTTCAATTGAAAATTGAAGTAATAATCTAGTCCATGAGTGAGGAAAGTATTAAAAAATTAATATAAATTTGAACTTTTAAATGAAACAAAATTATTTCAATAATAATTGTTTTATTTAATTAAAACTTTGTATATTGTTATACCTAGTCAATGGTTTAAGAAGTTAAGTAGGAGATCCTGATTAATTTATTATCAGCGCACCAAACATATAGAGATGGACATCCATTTTGTACGCAAGAGAGTAGCATGCGGACAAGTTCGTGTTCTACATGTCGCGTCCCGTTATCAAATTGCCGATGGATTTACTAACAGGATTTCGTGCATTCTCTTCGATGATTTTTGGGACAGTCTTAGCATCCGACAACCTCTTGCCTAGATCATTGCCTTGTACACTTGTATATATTTGACCAAAATCAATAAAAAATCTCACGAACTATTTCCTTCAATATCAATCGACACACTATAAAAATAAAAAATCATTTTTAGTGACAATTAAAAATTTGTCACTAAAACACATATGTACTGACAATAATTCACTATGTTATAAAATAACATAAGTTAGTGATAATTTGTAACAACTTGCCAAGTTGTGTAAAGAAACAAACATTATCCAAAAAAAAAGTAAAAAAACACAAAAAAGTAGGCAAAACGTGCCTAGTTTAGAATTCTTAATGACACCTAAAAAGGTCGTCAATTCGGACTTATTACAATTTACATTAGATTCAAAGCCGCCAATACCTTTTCCATTTGACTCTTCCACATAAATTCCCAATTTCATTCAAACTTGTCAATACTTCTAATATATACAAATAAATTCGCAATATAATATATACTACTCCATTTAATTTAATGTACGTTTTAATCGTAACAGCAGCGTTAGTAGTCGAAAAATAACCTTCTATGTCGTATTAAAAGATGATGATAGTAGTTGTATTATCTAAATTAATTTTTTTAGAAGATTTGGTCAAAAGATTCACATAGGAATATAATCCACGAAGAAAATCTGTTAACTTAGTGTGAAATTTCATAACGACAAGAAATGTAATAGAAGACATATTGAAAGAATCACATTGAATAGAGAATTACATGATCAAATTGAATTATCACCCCTCTTCTATATATAAGAGGGAGATTTACAAAAGGGGAGTTACAACTAACAAATGAGTTACAACTAACAAATGAACTACTCCACTAACTACCCTAACTAATAATCTTGCTTGAGTTGTTTTTATTCTTCACACCCTCCCACAAGATGAGCATGGATGGTAATCAAGCACATCTTGAACTTGTTAAAAAAAAAGCTCCAAACCATTACGAGTAGCACGATGTGGGTGCAATGATATCAGCAATGAAGAGGTGGCCTTCGAGAATAGAATCTCACACAAAATTGAACATTTGAATGTTGATGTAGAGAGTAGACAAACGATGCAACCCATGCATCTAATCAATGGTGAAATTTCCACCAATATTTCAAAAAAAAAAAAAATAGAATCGTGATATACACGAAGAGAAAAGACCAGATTGAGTATAGAACTCTAGAGAATTCGATTCCGAATCAACATGAAATCGAATATAAAACTCACGAGCATATAGTTCGCAAAGAAATGAGTATAAAACTCAAGAAACACAAAGAAGAATTCGAATCAATATGAAATCGAATCTAAAATTTACGAGCATAGAACCCGCAAAGAGATGAGTATATAATTCAAGAAACTCAAAAACATGAGTATAGAACTCTATAAATTTTACAAATGAGTATAGAACTCAAAAGACACAAAATTCAAATCCATCAAAGATTTGACAAAAATTAGTATAAAACTCAAGAATTTTAAGAAATGAGTATACAACTCATGAGATTCATTCAAATTGAATTGCGGAAGCGTACCTAGATCGACGAACGTGTCTAATCGATCATAAATTAATCGATACACAGCTCTGATACCATGTGGAATTTCATAACGAGAAAAAATGTAATAGAAGACATATTGAAAGAATCACATTGAATAGAGAATTACATGATCAAATTGAATTATCACCCCTCTTCTATATATAAGAGGGAGATTTACAAAAGGAGAGTTACAACTAACAAATGAACTACTCCACTAACTACCCTAACTAATAATCTTGCTTGACTTGTTTTTATTCTTAACACTTAGAAATTACTCCACTCTAAATTATATCAAACGGGTAATTTTAATGACAAAAATGTTAAATTTGCTAAAGCGAGATAGATTAAAACTTATTAATAAATAAAAATATTTTCTTGCGATTGTAAATAAGTATTATACAAGTAAATTAAATATACATTTTATTTCGAGCAATCTTGCAATATTTATAATATAAGGGAATGAGAAAAAAAAAAATGAAAATTTTAGTTTTAGAAATGTGATTTAGTGAGTAGCATTTTGATTTTATATTTAAGGAATGAAAGTATCCCATCCATTTGATGAAAAGTAAATTTATAGAAAAATTATACTCCGTATTATTAATATATACAAAACAATAAAAGCTACATTAAACAGATTTTATTTTTTTTCTAATATAATACTCTTCCATATTATAAGGTTTATTGCATTTTATTTTAAATTTTATTTCAAAAAAATTATCATTATCAATTATCTTTTCGAACTATCTATATTAATATCTATTTTTTTTTAGGAAATAGTATATTAATGATAAAAGGGTCAAAGAAGAGTGGAAAAGAAAAAAAAGAAGAAAAATAGAAAAATAATGAAAAGTAAATGAGTTAAAAAATATATGTTTTCTTAATTTTATACAAAATGAAAAATATGATAAACTTTTTGGACTAATAATTATAGTCATTCTTATTAATTTCTTACAACTCATTCATATTGTCATTCCTTTTCACTTAGCATTAAAACACCTATTGTCATTCCCTCTTTTTCCGACAAAGGAACAAATGTGAAGCGTGTTGGAACAAATTTGCACAAAAACCATGGATGGGGATCATAAACAACTCCAATGGAATGTCAAACTACTCCACATATCACTCCATTCGGATCCCTGCAACAATATAGGGTACCAAAATTATCAAATTTAGAACTTTACCGAATACTTCATTAACCGATAAAAAGAAGAAAAAAAATTGTTAGAATTTTTTGTTAATGCAAAATCACGAAACAATTTATTGATATACTAATTAAAAAAATACAATAAGTAGAATACTTTTGCATATCTCGGTTAGTTAAAAGGAACTTTTTATTGGTTAATGATATTTTCCACAATATTGCAAATCATGTGATTATTTTGATAATTTGGACAAAAATAAAGATTTATATTTTTGTAAGTTACCTAAAAATATATTCACACCCGTTGATATTTTTTCATTTCTAAATTAAGAAGTTGAAATGAGATAAATATCTTGAAGATAGTACTACAAAATATCATTATTATGGCTTTTGAAGTTGGGGACAGACGGATGTATATCCCAAATATCCTGTGTGTTGGAACCGTATACTCTACTACCCTTAGACGTTGACATCTCTATAATTATTTTTGGTGAGAATAAATATTAGTATTATTAATAATAAAAATCAAAGTAGGAAGTAATATCTTATTATACAGATAGGGAGTAAAGTATGTTAAGGAGCCATCTCTTGGGGTTAATTTTGTCTATGTGTCGACATTTTGTAAATTTTTATCCACGCGTTAAGCTTATATACACTGGTTAAACTTAAATAAAATATATGTTTTCACTTTCAAGTGAATATTATTTTATTACATGACCAAAATATTGTCACTACAATATCAAAAGTGTGCTACTATAAGTTTAAAAATATTTTGAACACTTAATTTTTTGTACGGATTCTCCAAAACATATTTTATTACATGGCCAAAATATTGTCACTACAATATCAAAAGTGTGCTACTACAAGTTTAAAAATATTTTGAACACTTAATTTTTTGTGCGGATTCTCCAAAACATTTTTTGTTTTATAGTGACAATACCGTAACCTTTATTAGTAATAATATATTGGTCATATAGTAAACCACTTGTTTGCAACTCGTGAATTTTTGGTTGATTCGGATTCAGACTTTTAACTTGCGATTTTTTTTAAATATTTTAATTAAAAATAGGGTTAATTCTAAATAAATACACCACCTTTAGTCTCAGTATCAATTTAATCACGACATTTACGATTTTTTTTTAAAACCCCAACCTTTCATCGTGTTGCAATTAGATACACATTTTTTTTCTCTGTTCAACAATTGATGATGTGGCTTACCGGAGCTCGCCACGTCATATTACACATATTTTTTTTATTCTCCACATAAAGATTACTCTTTATAAAAATAAAAATATAAAATTTTATAAAAATAAAATTCAATGGGTTTCCTCCGCTTCTCAAACTAAATCAAGTTTTCTTCTACCATTCTCAAACTAAATCAAGTTATACTCTTCTAACCATAAAAATTACACTTTGTACAAATAAAAATAAAAATAAAACTCTCGGCATCTCGGCGTCTTCTTCGCTTCTCAAACTCAACAGAGTTTGTTATGCGCGTCTTTCTCACTTCTCAAACTCAATCAATCAAGTTCTTCTCTTCAAATCCTAAAAATCAAAATAATAAGGGATAGAACCCTAAAGGGGTGTTTACTTTTGGTTTTAAAAACCAGGTTTTGGATTTCAAGATCCAAAACCCGTTTTACTTTGGAATTTAAAAATTGATTTTCAAAATCCACTCAAAACCACTCTATCAAACATATTGATTTGACATAAAGTTATATCTATATAATATTACTCCAATCATTATATTCTTTCTCAACAATAATATAATAATACTATAATAATATAATAATACAATAATATAATACATTTAATCATTACACAATCAACTAATCATTATAATTTCACCAAATAATAATATAATAATACAAACTCATTCAATCTTACAACTTGATTTGACATAAAGTTAAATCCTCCACTATTCCAAAACCCAAAAGAAACACTCATATTACTCCCTCCGTCCACGAAAAGTAGTCCCATTTGACACATATTTTTTGTCCACCAAATGTAGTCCCATGCACTTTATGGAAACTATCACCCTTCAACTATCACTTAATTACTCAATTTGCCATCAACTTTATTCCTAAACAATCACTTTATTCACAATGGACCCCACAATACCCTATAATACCCTTACTTTATCTACTTTATCTACCATTTTCTTAAAACTTGTGCCCCATCCCCATGTCCCTACTTTTCATGGATGGAGGGAGTACTATTTATCGGGATTTAAAAAACCAGGATTTCAAAAATCCGGTTTTTAAAACCACCCAAAGCCCAAAGTAAACACCCCCTAACACTAAAAATTGCAAAAAAAAAACAAAAAAAAACCAAGGTTATCTTCAGCATACACCCAAATACAATAATTAATTGAGGTCCACTGAAAAAAATTATAGTTCTCGAACTTGTTGAACAAAACAACAAAATTATTAAATAATTTAAGAATTTCTGAAGAAAAAAACCACCAAATCACCAATGGTCATAAATTAGATGCGTGAGTTTTTTTTTTTTGCTTTTGTATGATTTTATTTTTTTGTATGATTTTTATGGTTAGAAGAGAATAACTTGATTTATTTAGTTTGAGAATGGTAGAAGAAAACTTGATTTTGATTTAGTTTGAGAAGCAGAGGAGACGCATGAAATTTTATTTCTATAGAGTGTAATCTTTATGTGGAAAATAAAAAAAATATGTGTAATACGACGTGGCGAGCTTCGACAAGCCACATTGATTTGTGGTGAGATTGCATGAATTTATAATGTGAATATGCTCGAATTGTCATATTAAGATTGCAAAAGTTATGTAAAAGTAGTTTGTTTATCGAATTATTGATACATGATTGTTTTGCATGGTTTTTAGGGAAAAACGATGAGTTTTGAAGCAAATCACACGAAGGAATCGATCTGAGGAAAAGGTCAGATGAAAGAGGAGAAAGAGAGAGTGCATATGCAAGAAGAATCGAGCCAAACGGAGTCACGGATTGGAAATGGTGCACAAAAGAAGAGGCAAGATGCAACTCGGCCGAGTTGGACAACTCGGTCGAGCTGGAGAGAAAGCTCAGACCTCGGCCGAGCTCCACCACTCGGCCGAGTGGAATTTTGATCCAGAATCTGGAAAGATTTGTGATCCGGCCGAGCTCCACCACTCGGCCGAGTGGAATGAGAATGCAGAATCTGGAACGATTGGTGATCCAGCCGAGCTATACAATCCGACCGAGTGCACTGAAAAATCTCAAGTATTGGTTAAGGCATGACTCGGCCGAGCTCCGTAACTCGGCCGAGTGGAATTTCATTGCAGAATCTGGAATGATTGGTAACTCGGCCGAGCTACGCCATCCGGCCGAGTTGCCTGAAAAACTCTATGGCCCGACTCGGCCGAGCTACAGCACTCGGCCGAGCTGCTGAGTGAACAAAAATGGGAAACACGCTTTTGGAAGTGCCCGACTCGGCCGAGCTGCCCGATTCGGCCGTGTGACCTCTTATTTTCGCCTAAAATCGTGTTTCTACCTTAGGGCACATGCCAAGCACTTTTGGAAGAGTATATAAGGCCCAAAGTTCGTTTTTGAAAGGGGATTCCACACATTGAGAAGTCTCTACACATAGTAACACATAGTGATAGGTTTTGAAGCATTTTTCCATATAGATTCTCATAGATTAGCTTAGAATTTAGTTAATTTGTCATTTCAATCAAGGATTGTAAGTGGGCTTTGCTTATTTGATCATATTGTAGCTACAATTCCATCATCAAGGTGATATCTCTCAATTTTAAGTTTCAATTTGGTAATTACTTTCTACATTGCAATTTCTCTATTAATTAGCATGGGTTTTATGTTGTTTTGTGTTGTAGCCATGGGATTCTCTTCTAGAACCATGGACTAATCCCCAATTGCCTTGGGTGTGGAACATCATCAATTGTTGACCGGAGAAAAAAAATGTGTATCTAATTACAACACGATAAAAGGTTGTGATTTTAAAAAAAATCGTAAAGGTCGTAATTAAATTGATATTGAGATTAAAGGTGGTGTATTTATTTAGAATTAACCCTTACAAATATTTCACACTGTTAGCTTTATAAATATTTGTACCATACGGTATAACACAAAAATGTTTCGATCGAAAAAATATAAATAAAATAAAACAATAACACGTTGTCATGCAATTCGCCCCGTACATGTGGTGAAGCAATATCAGAGATCCAGTTGAGCTGAGAAATATAAAGAAAATATCCCCAAAAAAAAAGAAGAAGAGAGAAATATAAAGAAAAAGAAAGGACAAAAAAAAGTAAGCGTCATCAGTCAGCTATGCGAGTGAAATACGACTTTTATTGGAACCGTCAAATGCTTGCTTGCTTGCTGTAAAAGTCGCATTTTATCACTTTGCTTTTTGCAACATCAAAAGTGTACTAGCTGGGGCGCAAGTTTTTTGAGAACCGTCAACCAAATAAAAAATCTACTTTTCTTTTTATCTTCTATGCTTTTTTTCTCTTAGATGTAAAATAATAAAATAAAAATTGAAAGCATATTTGATCCTCACGTATAATTTTAGACACCTTATTCACCATTTCCCCACAATTTGAATGCATCTTTTTCCCGGCCAAAACTCGAATTCGATCACCTCCATTTGATTTATTTTATTTTATCTCCCTATAATTTATAAGGTCATAGTTATTTGACAGTGTTATAGATACTAGATACTATACCCTCAGTCGATTATGTCCAATAAATAACTTTAGTAAACTTGAATACACAGAGGATACACACTAATACAATAGTAGTATCGTGTGTTAGACGATCTCATTCATGAGACTGAACTCTTCTTTAATATTCAAATCTCATTTTGTTGTGAAATATAATTTGGGTATTATTATAAGCAAACATATCATAAACTATAATTTGAATAGATCCTCTCTGATGGAGCCATGATGGTCGATCGAGTGAGTCATATGTTGATCTTGTTTTAATTTTCGTTTTTGCTTTTGTTGTTTGGTGTTTTAGTTTCCACCCTTTTTAAATCTTGTTGTTATCTTATCTCTCTTGTTATGGGGTATTTCTCCTCGATTACGGGTATCATTTTTCATGGTGGAACTTTGTTGCGCTTCTTGTTGAACTTGATTGAAACTGGTTGTCCTTGGGGTCATGTTATAGTGATTTCGGAGGTTGTAGCGCGAGTCGTAGTATGTATAATTTGTTCTTTTTTTAGCAGATTTGCTATCTTTCTAAATCGAGGAACTTCAAAGAGTGCTGTTATATTAGTTTATTTTCTACCCTCTCAAGATTGAGTATGAAGAATGAAGGGAACGAAAGATGTTTGTAATTTAAAAATCCTATCATTAATTCTATTCTTTAAAAAAATTGAGATAAAAACTCATTGTATGCATGATCAGACCCTCTGAATCTCTGATATAAGTTTTTTTTTTTTTTTTATGATAAAATTACAGATAGGAAATAAATTACATTTCACTCGCTCTCATCTATTCATACAGTAAAGTTCTACCAAAAAATCACATTTTCCAAACTCAATCGTGAGAGAGTGGAAGGATCGTCGATCAAACCAGCATTTCTTAAAGCTCCGCGATCTAAGAAGATAGCAAATCGGCTCCATAAAAGGAACAAATTGTCGCACACAACGACTCGTGCTACAAACCTCCCAAATCACATAAGAACGGACCCAAGGGCTACCAGCTCCAACAAGCACAACAAAGTGCCATCATGGGAAAATCCGTAAACGGGAAGAAAACCCATCACATCAGGGAGGAAACCAAAACAACAGGGGAAAAGTAAAATACAGTAGGCAGAAAATAACAACATAGGAAGAAAAAAACGAAACTAAAATAACACCAGATCTAAACTAGGAAACAAACTAAAATAAAATGGGATCAAACGGATGACTCACCCGATCGGCCACCGTGGCTCCGACGGGAAGATTCACCCATTGATCCTAACTAAATCCGGGTTGCGGTGCGGCAACGCTACAGCTTACTTTATGCAGAAGGTGGGCAACGAATTATTTAGGCGGTGGTTTTGGTTGATGAGAGAAATTATGATATAATCTTTTAAGTATCAAATTAAGACATAGTGTTGTTAACTTGTTATCCTCTTAAAAATACTACTCCCTCCTTTTCTTTTTGTTCATATATATTGAATTAATGCATATACGTACGCTAATTATATGTGCAAATTTATAACGAATAACGCAATGAAACATGGTGTCTGTTGATCAACAGTTACTTGACCAAATAAAAACTGTATTATAAATTTATAACAAGGGCAAGTCATTTAGAAGCTAGGCGTGATAATTTTGACCATTACCTTTTCATTATACTTTTTATTTTATTTGAGGTAATCATCGATTGTTACGAAACCAATTCACTTTCTGCACCAAAATATTTTATGAGTATTGTTAAAGCATCCCTTTTGGTAATCTATTTCAATCCAACATTATCCATTAATTAATTATTCACATCCATCGTATACTTAATCCAAACAATGGCGGCAAATACATCAAAAGAATGTTCATATTTATTTCAGATTAAATTAATACGAAAATGCTTTGAATGCATTATATGATTGATTACTATTTTTTTGCTATAATAAAAATCAAATACATTGTTGCTGCATCAGATTAAAGTCATTAAACTGCTCAACAAACACTAATGTCCAATGGCAGGTATGAAAATTATTGCAAATTTCTAACAATAAACAGACCTTTTTTAAAATAAAATAAAATAAAAATACTACCCTAAGAAGCAATTTAGCTAAAAATATATTGGATTACTTGTGATTTCAATAGTCTAAACTCCCAGGCGACTTTCAGAGGTAAATGAAAGGGCAATTGGCCAACGGTTTTTTCAAACATTTCCATGCCTCTATATAAACCCCTCTACCACCGGAACCCTCTTCATCACTCTCATTCTCTCTGAAGAAGAAGAAGGTTTTCTCTCTCTTCCCTTCCTCTTCAACTCCAACAAAATCAAATTCAATTCACCACAATGGGAAAGCTCTGCTATCAAATTATCTTCCTAATTCTCACTAATTCCTTTATATCAGGTAAATTTAATAGAAATTTTTAACAAGTTTTATGATTCTTCAGCTCAATTTCATTAATTGAATGTAATTTCTAACAAATAATCGTTCAATTGCGTTTCAGGAGTTTATTCATCTGCAACATTCACGTTTGTAAACAAATGCGATTTCACAGTTTGGCCAGGCATTTTGACGAACGCCGGAATCACACCTCTTCCTTCAACTGGTTTTGAGCTACAGCGCGGCGAATCCAAAATCATCAATGCGCCGTCGTCTTGGGGAGGCCGATTCTGGGGAAGAACACACTGCAGCCAATACGGTACCGGAAAATTCTCCTGCCTAACAGGCGATTGCGGATCGGGGAAGCTAGAATGCGCCGGCGCCGGCGCAACGCCACCGGCCACGCTTGCCGAGTTCACGCTCGACGGCGACGCAGGGAAGGACTTCTACGACGTCAGCCTCGTCGACGGTTACAACCTGCCGATGCTGGTGGTGCCACAGGGCGGATCCGGCGCCAACTGTACGAACACCGGATGCGTCGCAGATTTGAACGGCGGTTGTCCGTCGGAGCTTCGTGTGACGAGCGACGGCGGCGAAGGCGTGGCGTGCAAGAGCGCGTGCGAGGCGTTTCAGAAGGAGCAGTACTGCTGTAGCGGCGCGTACGGCACACCCGACGTGTGTAAGCCTTCACAATATTCGCAAATGTTTAAGAACGCGTGTCCACAAGCGTATAGCTACGCGTATGATGATAAAACGAGCACATTCACATGTACGGCGGCCGACTATATCATAACGTTCTGCCCCTCGCCTAACACCAGGTAAATTGACGAAACTCCCCATGCATCGGATACTCACATTCAATTCCTCGAAAGGGTAGTTCGGTCAAATTGATTATAGACGTTACCATTACTTTTCCGTTTATGGGGAAAATAAATATCTGACGGATCTCCGTTAGTAATCGTGAGAGAAAAGCATTCATAATTATTGCTTTAAAGATATATTTCACATGCATACATAAATTTGGTCCAGCCTGTTACAAAAATTTGGCCACCCTAGGAATAATTATATTGGTTAAAAATCAAATCAGACTACTTTTATTAAAGTGATTATGATGAAATTTAAGAGTCAAAATCTTACGCATTTTTCATAAATTTGGTCGTGTCTCATAGTCAGCTGGTAAATTAGTTGTGAAGTATGAAGATGATTTTAGATAGTAAAATAAGTTAAGGGCATGTTTGATAGCAACGGTTTATCTAAAATTAGGATGATATCTAAACTTTATAAATTTTAAAGCATAATCTACCCTTAATTTAAGTTATCAAACAATCAATAAAAATGATATATAATGGGTTGGTCTGCTATGGACTCGAGTGCATGTTGTGCACCCTAGTCCATGTTGCACTTTTCAGTTACTAACTTACACTTTTTGATAAATGGTGTTGCACTTTTCAATTATTAAACTGTATAAGTAATAATTGAAAAGTGCAACACCATTTACTAAAAAGTGTAAGTCAGTAAACTGAAAAGTGCACATGGACTAGGGTGCACAACATGCACCCGAGTGCATACTAGACTTTACCATATATAATTAATGTAGGTTTAATCTAAGCTATCAAACATGCCTAAATATTTAATTAAAATTTGATCGTGGTCTCACACCAAAACGAAAAAATATATGCTTTTTAGTCCTCTTTCCCAATACAAAAAAGTTGTCACTTTTATTCTGCAATAGTAACGGTCGATTGAGTTAATTATAATACTTTTATAATTTTATTCCATTTTAGCCGTCTTTTTTAATTGGTACAGAGGGATTAATTTACTAATTTTATATGTTCATATTAGTAAATCAGATTGACTATTTTTTCCTGTAAAAAATATAAAAAAATTTGAGTAATGTTTTATACTACTAAATAAATATATTCTGAAATGGCTTTTCCTATTTTAATTGGTACAGAGGGATTAATTTACTAATTTTATATGTTCATATTAGTAAATCAGATTGACTATTTTTTCCTGTAAAAAATATAAAAAAATTTGAGTAATGTTTTATACTACTAAATAAATATATTCTGAAATGGCTTTTCCTATTTGCAGTAAAAAATCATCCGGATCCGGTGTGGGGCAAAACTCGGGTTCCGGTATCGGGCAAAATCCGGGATCCGATTCCAACTTACCCCTGGACGGAAATATGGTGTACCAAGGCGCGTGGGATGCAAGTTCTGCGCCGTCCACGTGCGCGCACGTGTTGGGCGGAGCCTTCGCCGTCGTGGTGGCAATATGGCGGTTGTGTCATCAATTTTAACTTTTCTTTCTGCGTTTCTCACGTGGGCCTCCACGAATTTTGTCGTGTTGGGTGTGTGCTCTCACGCGTGGGCCCATTTCTAAATATGGGCAGGGGTCGAATTATTTTGGCCCAATTGCATGGCCCAGCTTACGCGGAACTGAGTCACTGACGCGGAACGTCTCGCCAACCGACTCAATGAAAGGGAGAGACAATTTTAAAAAAAAGTAAAGAAAATAAGAACTTAGTTTTAGGATTAGTAGTAGGAATTAATAGAGAAAAATTTACCAGACGGAATATTTGTGGGTGGGGCATTTATTTTTTAGAATTTATAGTATTTAGATTGGACCGGGGAAGGAAATATTTTGTATAATGGAACACTTTGTTTGGTTAATTAATACTAGAAATTACTATATTCTTTATTCATTTTGACAATCATTGTGCTTTCCTAGTGTATTATTGTTGGATTATGAATGGAAATGAGTTGTAGAGTACAAGAAAAAGCTTTGTTGCAAAATATAATTAATATTAGAACGAATGGATAATATAAACAAATAATGATGTCTAAGCATTACCTTAAAGTGGAGAAAATTGTCTAAAATTAATAATGTCGCTGAATCAAGTTGTTATTCGAAAGAGAAGACAACGTGATGAAGGAAATAATAATAATAATAAATCAATTAAGAGAGAATAATCCTTAGAGAAGAGAAGTTGGAAATTGTAAGTTGGGTTTAGGTTTTGACACATTGTAAGAATTTTAGATTGATTTAATTTGTGCAATAATTATGTATAAGAATATTTGTCCTATTTTTATTATGACTAGTGTAAAAGGCCCTTTTCCTTCTTAGCGCCCTATATGTAGTTTCATACTTATGTACATGCTTTAGTGGAGTATAACTTTGAAACAGTATGTTGATTCATGCTAATTTCTAGCTATAAAAATATTCTTAGGCATGAAAATAAGTTAATTCTCTTTAACCAACGATCTTAGAAATTCAAATTTTGTTTTATAAAATGAGAATTGTAGAGTGTTTTGAAGATTCAAACCATGTTCTTCACTCTAAACTAGTATGAGTTGGTTTTTACAAATATTGCACAAAAAACAAAAACGAAAAAATCAAAATAAATTGTGTAAAATTATGATAATTTCTGTATATATGAGGTGTGAGGTGTCTATTAAGTTTGATGTCCATTCGTTTAATTGAATTATCATACGAAAATTTATATGAAAATAAATGGTCGACATTCAAGAATTACCTATATTCCCCTCCCCCTCTCCACAAGTGCGGATCTTCTCAATGGCTAAGGTGGGCTGCAGCCCACTCAATTTTTTTATTTAAATAAAAAATTAATTAATTAATTTCCCGACAACTCATTTCCTCCCTCCAATATTCATTTTCTTTGTTTAACGACTTTAATTTACTTCAATATTATATTTAATTTATTTTATATTTAATTTTGCACTCCTCCAATTTAGATGTTTATTTCTTTGTGCACTCCTCCAACTTCTACAAAATAAAATTATTTTTAGATTTTTTGTACCGTATTTATTTTAAACTTTCAGCCCGCCCTAAAATTTATTCTTGGCTCCGCCCTTGCTCCCCCACCAAAGGAAAAAACAAATTAGTGAACGCAAGTGATTTCCCTATGATGTATATATTAGACATATATAAATATATTAAGAGATATTATATATATTAGGAGATTTAGCATAAATATGTTTTATATCTATAAATACTTCCTTCGTGTACTCTTTACAATCATTCAATGAAATTATAATTTCACAATTCATTGTTTCTCTATATGGTATCAACGAGCCTCTCGACTCACGCCTCGATCCCACACAAACCCTCGTAATCGTTGTTCGGCGTTCTTCGACGTACAAAACCCACGATTACATCCCGCCTCCCACTCAAGAAGTTTCATCTAAATCATCTTCTTCCCCACGCTAAAGCTTCCAAACCTCCTGCCATTAAAGCTTATGCTACAAGAAACCATAACAAACTTGTTTCTTCTTCCCCATCCATTAACGCTTACTTTCTTCTTCCCCATCCATTAACGCTTACTGCTACAAAAAAAAAACCATAACAAGCTTACTCCGTTGCTCCACCATAACAGCCATGGCCCACGCACCCCTACCCTTTGCGGCCTCGGCCCGAGCAATCCAACCACTCGCAGCCCACCATCCGCTGCCCACGTCCATGGCGTCAAGAACGTCATCTACCATGTTCGCATTGTTTCTCTATAGTATATTGTTAGCAAATTGAACATACGTGTTTCTTTCATTTGTCATCTCATATCGATAGTGTGAACGTATTGTGAAAAACGTTACTGATGAAGATTGTTTGGTGTATATGTTACACTAGTATGGCACCCGTGCTAACGCACGGCCATATAAATTGAAAAATGTTACTAACGGAGTATTAAAATTAAGTTATTATTTATGATCTATTTATTTTATAATATCACTAATTTATATTAAAATTTATATATATTATTATTTATTATAATAATTATAATACTCCCTCTTATTCAAAATATATGACTTATATTAAAAATAAGGAGTATTAATTATTTTTAACTCATATTTATCATACTATAACAAATTTTAAGAAGTAACAAAATTTAATTTTTTTAAATTTTGTAAATATATTTTTTAGATTAAATTATTTTTACTTGAATTTCAGTTAAATCGATATCTTATATATATCTAGGTATAATATTTATATTTATAATATGTTAAGGTATAAGTATATAAAATTAATGTCTAGTATTGAAATGTAATATATCTATTACCCTCCATCCCAATAAAAGTTATCAATTTTTTCTTTTCCGTCCTTCACAATAAAAGCTACTCATTTTTTTTACAAACTACTATTACTTACATTTCATTATATTATTTTCTCTCAATCAAATAAGAGATTAAATACATTCAATTAAATAATGCAATAATTCAATATCAACAATAATTTTAACAAAAATAAAATTGTGGAACTAAAATATTGTGGTTTGTTTAACATTTGGGATGTGTATAACATTTTATGGAGGGTATAAAAGTAATATGTTAAACATGTTGTATAGTAGGTAATTGTACCAAAATAAATTGAAACATAATGGACTAAATTCAAAAAGTGATAATCATGTGGACTAAATTCAGAAACGTGGTAACTTAATGGACTAAAAAAAAATGTAATCCCTAAATAAATCAATCAATAAAGAATATATTATTATTATTAGATTTAATTAAGGGATTAAAGAATTTTTAGTCAACTAAGTTGGACTGATTTTAAATTTAGGCCAGACGGATTACACATTGTAATTTTGGTCCAATAAGTATGCATAAATTTTGAAATCAATCATTTTATTTGCAATAATAGGTAATGTAACAGGTCATGCCCACGTAGATTTAATCTCTTTTATTGAATTAAAAACTAATTTAAATTTATTAATTAAAAAAAATCATGAATATTTGCAAAATTAAAAAATAATATTTTTAAAAAAAAACTGAAATAAGACGTCAAACTTGATTTCAAAATCCATTGATCATTTAACTTTATCACATTGACACTTGTTTGACGACCATCATCGGTACGTAAATGACAAATGTCAGGGGATGTCCTCCATATGATTCATTCAACTAACAACATTGAAATTTATTGATGATTAAATTATAAAATATTTTTAAAATGAAAAATAAAACAAATAACTCTTACAAATCACTACAAGAAAACTGACTTTTAATAACCGAAATTTTGTCATTATAGTTTATCTAGCTAAAAGTCTTTAATGACAAAATTTTACTTTTAGTGACTGACCTTGTTAATAATTATCAATTTTATGTAACTAATTAAAAAAAAAATTGGCTTAGAGAAGTAATAATGAGAGGATTTTGTCATTAAAAATCATTTTTTTAGTGTATTTTGGAACTTATTATAAACTCCAGTACAACCATATTCCCGTGAAATCCACCAATAAAATATATTCCCTTCCATTCAAAATAAGGGTCATTTTGGATCAATGCACATATATTAAAAAAATTATTAACTTTCTATTATGCCCTTAATTAATTGTTTTGAAAACTACTACAATCTAAAATAATTAATTTTGATAAATTTAAGGGTAAATTAATTAGGAAGAAACGTAATTAATTAACACTAAAAAGTATAAAACTGTCATTTAAATTACAAATAAAATAAAGAGTCAAAACGTCATCTATATTCAATTGGAGGGAGTATGACAATTAATAAATAACATTGAAATATATAAAACAATGTTACAATAATTAACAATAAATAATTAAATATTAAAAAAGAAAAGAAGCGTACCATCAGAAGTAATATATATGTCATTTAACATTCTCCCATCATATTTGAATATTTTGAAATCAAAAGTCTCATACTTCAATTCAAATAACAAAATATTAAATAACTCAATTCCATAGTATCTCTCAAGAAGTCACATCTCACATGTCATCAAAATATCAACAATATAAGCAAAGTTTGAACACCACAAATAGTGTTAATTAAATAGCACGATAAAACTCATGATGCAACGTATTTCAATATTCTAGACACTCAATAAATAGATTATAATAAATGAAATATCATTAATAAATATTGACAAACTTAAATTTAAATAATATATAAAATTTTAAAAAGTCAAAACTCGCCATTATTTCCGAATTGAGGCTGAGTAGAATTATAGAAAGAACAAAATATAAAAAGAACGGAAACTGCTTTGCATATATATCATTATATATGTACTTAAAGTCTTAAATATATCCTCCCGACTCATTTACATACTTCCTATAAAAAGATTAACACGCTTGTCGAAAATTATAAACCTATGGATGTTTTATTTTTGTCCGGGTTTTAAAAGACGTAGTATTTGGTATTTCGGAGCACTCATACTTAGTGGTGGGCACAAAATCGAAAAAAATGAATTTTCGAACCGAACTGATGATTTTCGATTTTATTTAGTTTGATTGAAATATTTTTAAATTTTTTTTCCGGTTCGGTTCGTTTTATATTTTACAAAATCGAATAAATCGAACTGAATTTCTTTATTTAAATTAAAAAAAAAACTTATTTATTTAATAAATTATATGGAACAATACGTTAAAAAAATAAACTCTACTTGAAGTATGCTATTTTATTAATTTTCAATCTCAATTTGACAATTGTCGTCTTCTTGACCCACTAAAAATAATTATCTCCCTTGTAGATAGATTTCATTGTGGGAAATGCAATAAAATCATTAATTTTTTGTGTGAAATTTATTTGTATGGTTTGTAATTTTAAACTTTGAGGAACTTGTAATTTTTATTGTGAACCCTTGAACTTATAATTTGAATTTAATTTTTAGTGTAAAAAATCCTTAAAAAATGTTTAATTGTTGAAAAAAAATATTTTTTGCAAATTTCGGTTTAAACCGAATCAAACTAACCGAACTTTTATTCGGTTCAATTCGGTTTCGATTTCATTTTTTAATTTTTCAGGTTTTTCCGTTCGGTTGAAAAAAACTCAAAGTCGAATCGAACCATCCGAATGTCCTCCCCTACTCATACTTGGAATGCATTGATAGAATTTTTAAATTACCTGAATCATTATTTAAAAAAAAAAATATATATATATATATATATAACAAATATTTTACACCGAATTTAATAAAAAAAAATACTCTCTATTCCAGTAAAAGATACCCATGAGCTTTGACTACATAGATTAAAAAATATGATAGAATAAGTAGAGATGTATTAGGGGTAATTTTAATTTTTTTTTTTAAGGCAAAGAAGCTTTCATTTATTAGCAGTCAACGCAGAAATCATTGAGAAGGCCTTCCACAAACGTTGGAGGCTCTATCCATGTGTGAGGGCTCGTAAAAGTAATCGAGGTCCTAACAAAAGAGTGCGCTAAAATATTGGCATCTCTAGAAATAAAATTGATTGAACATAAAGAAAACGAAGCAAATTGAACATACGTGTTTCTTTCATTTGTCATCTCATATCGATAGTGTGAACGTATTGTGAAAAACGTTACTGATGAAGATTGTTTGGTGTATATGTTACATACGAGTATACTATTTATTGTATTTGACCTATTAAATGACACAAACTTATAATTTAATTACACACATAAATGTAACTATACTAATAATTTGACTTATATTGAACTCCCATTTACCTAATATGTCACATTACGGATTCTTTTCATGTACTAAATGTTGAACAAAATTAAATTTAGTGGTGGCCAATAGGACTAACTTGGAAAATTAATTAGTAGTCATAATGACATAATGTTCATTGTCCCTTTTAAATAACCAACTTTATGTATTAAATTTTCATCCTTCAAAAATTAATTTTGAGAAGTACTGGTTTGGTTGAGCACATTACTAATTTGTGGTCAAACGTAAATTAACAATATTAAACTTAATTCCTCAAGTCACGAACTTTATCAAGAATAAATTTGTTGGAGGATGCTGATTTTTTAGATTAACCATAAATAAATGTATAATAAAAATATGAAATTTGATAGATATTAAATTTGTTTGATAGACGATGAGGGTAGCGTGGGGGCAGATTTTTTCAAAGATCAAATGTCCAAAAGACAAAAAACAAGGAATTAGATAGATGAGTAATGTGACACCATATCAAATATTGGACAGATTAATTTACCTTTCATTTTGTTTTTTTGTGTCACGTTGCAATAATTATTGTCCAGTGATTATTTGATAGTATCATGCACTAATTATGGATGCCAATGGGGTTTCTCTTTTATGTCTATCAATAATTAAAAAATATATACATTTTTTATTTAATCTATATTTTATGTTGGGATTTAGCTCAAGTGTTGTTTTGGCCATTGGGCCTACACAAGGGCCCAACTTATTGGTGCCCTAGTTCTAGGCAGCATTCCCATATATTGAATCACCCTCTCCATTAACAAAGACGACACGAGAGACGCGTGATGCAAACGTGAGATTGGAGAGTGGAGAACAGTAAAGGGAAGTGTTACCCATCTTAGTGTCTTTGGTTATCTCCACTAGTCCCGTTACAATCCCGACACGTGTCTGAGCCCGTTCATTTAACCCGAGTGCGAGTGGCGGCCGGCGGCACTGAAACCCAACAGTGGTATCAGAGCATGTTTATTGAGCTTTGTGTCTTGTTCTTTGTGCGATTGATTGCTTCTTTGTGTTTGGAGATCATTCCTAGTAAGGTGGAGTGATTTCGTCTTTGTGAGTTATGTATACGTTATGATATCATGTCTTTGTGCCTTCGTGTTCCTCTGTGATTTCTTTGTCATGCATGAGTAGATGATGGGCCAGTGGGAAGGTTGGGGAATGGTTACATGATTATACTTGTGGGTTCTGTGGGAATTATGAGTATGTGTTTATATGTATGTGTGTTGTGCACGACTTCATACATTGTAGTTTCATGTTTTTCCCCTACCCCATATTCATCTAGTTGCATGTTAGTATCTTGAGCATGTTTATTGAGCTTTGTGTCTTGTTCTTTGTGCGATTGATTGCTTCTTTGTGTTTGGAGATCATTCCTAGTAAGGTGGAGTGATTTCGTCTTTGTGAGTTATGTATACGTTATGATATCATGTCTTTTTGCCTTTGTGTGAATCTTTATGAATGCTTTGTGATTGCTCCAAGTGAGGTGGAGCATTGTCTTTGTGTGTTTTCTTTGTGGACTAACTTCTACGTATGTAGACAATCTTTGTATGTTGTCTTTTGCAGGTACGTGGAAGTGGGTTGGGCGATGATGACAAAATTGTTTGTGGATTGTGGATTGTAGTTGGGGATGACCAAAAAGGTGGAGAATGTTGGGATTTAGCCCAAGTGTTGTTTTGGCCATTGGGCCTACACACAAGGGCCCAACTTATTGGTACCCTAGTTCTAGGCAGTCTTCCCATATATTGAGTCACCCTCTTCATTAACAAAGACGACACGAGAGACGCGTGATGCAAACGTGAGATTGGAGAGTGAAGTGGTAAAGGGAAGTGCTACCCATCTTAGTGTATTTGGTTATCTCCACTAGTCCCGTTACAATCCCAACACGTGTCTGAGCCCGTTCGTTTAACCCGAGTGCGAGTGGCGGCCGGCGTCACCGAAACCCAACATTTTATTAAACATTACCCCATCCGTTTCATATTATTTGTCATTTAGTATTTCATTTTTAAATTGTTGTTAGTATTAAGTTAGAATAAAATATAAATAATTTTTTCTTTAAATTTTAGTCTATTTTCATTAAGAGATGATTCTTTAATATATACTAGATCATCTCCAACATACACATTTTGTAATGAATAAATTTTATGTGAGAGGGTCTCACACGGAAGTGGATTATAATCTTATCATGATTTAACATTTAAAAAAAAAAATGATTTGTTATTTCTAAAAATGTCTCACACAAATCTCAATTTTTATCTTGGCCCAGATTTAATGAGACGGATCACAATTTATGAAATTCCAATACTATAATGTTTTAATGAAATAAAATACTCAAATACCAAATGAAGCACCATCTATAAATAAAACTGTATTACTATTCTTCTTTTTTAACAGCTCAAAATTGACATTGAGACACAATTGATGAGCGAATGACAGTCGAGACTGTGAACATCAAACAGGCATTACTCTCTACCTTAATTTATATTGTTTTCACTTATATATGTTCAATTTTATGATTCTTTATTTTTAAAAGGAAATATACTCCTACTTACATATATTATTTTATTTTCGTCTTCAAATTTCTATATTTTTATAAATAATACAGTAAGTTATTTTTAATATTTGTGTTCAATTTAAATGAAAAAAATTAAAAAAAAAAAAAATCATAAGCTGGTCCATTGATTACGTGCACGTTACTATTTCCATTGGACCTTTAAATGATTGCGATTTTGTAATCACTGTAGCGTTGATATTTTTCAATTATGGGGTGTGAATGAATAATTAGCGCAGCGATGGGAAAGCGTGAATGCAAGTGATTCGACAACAAAACTGATACACAATGAGGATCATTTGTTTCAATTTTAATATTTCACTATATCAATAATTGACATTTGTCATACAAAAAAATAATCAACATTCTATAATATTGTGGCGACACATGTTAAAAATTCAGTAGAATAGAATACAAGTGAAATACAAAAAGTAGAACAGAAAAACAGAACCGACTAAAAGTGATACCCCAATTAAATTGTGAGGAAAGGAGAGAGACAAATATATCTTTGTTCCAACATGCAAATCAAATCTTCATTAAAGTATTTTCGTACCAAAAAAATCGAAAATAAAATGAAAGAACTCGAGAACCACTAATAACGAAAAAAACCAACGAAAATAAAACTCGTGGAGGAAGGTAACCACCCCAAAAGTGAATAGTCCCACCAAAGAAATGAGTCCTATTGAGGAGAGTAAACCCGAACCAGAAATTAAAATTCACACCCTAACATTGAGATTTGACATTGAGAATGATTTAAACCATCCCATCTATACAATAAGATATTTTGGAGGACCAAGAGAGTTTTTTACTTTTTGAGAAGTTTGACTTTGATCAAATTTAGGTTGTAAAAAATTTCAGGGCTGTTTAATCAAATTAATCCCAAACGGTGAGAGAGATTGAATTATACAAATTCTCAAATACAACGTCAGGATTGAAACAAAATAATATACTCTCAGTTGAAAGCTACTCAACTATATTTTCTCGTCCGTTCCAACTGCGCAGTATTTTATATTTACAAACTACACTTTCTTAACATTTCATTATATTCTTCTTAATACCGAAAGCTCATGGACAGCGCAAATGAGAATTTTATCACATGCAACTCTAGACTTACGAACCAATAAATTTTAGATTGCAGCTCTCATTTGTTCTTGTATGAAATTACACTGAAATAAATCAACTGGTTGCCCAAACGCACTTATTTCTTCATAATTATTTATGCTCAAAATTAGCTTCAAACTCCACTAATCCAAAACCTCATATATAAATAATGTAGTAATAAATTCCGATGGTCAAACAGTTTAAAATCTCAACAACCGTCTTTTCAACTCCTCGACTCTGATACCTAACAGTATACCAAAATTTAGACCTCTTGTTATCAAATAGCAGCAGCTGTGGTGCAATGGCTCGGCATAATCATAAGAAGTACCTGGTGTTGGTTGAATCACGCAATCATATCAATTGAGGTGAAACCAAGCAATTGTAATGAAATTCAAGCCAGGATGTTACACAAAAATAATACGAAAATGAGTTAAAATCTATTTTGGTCACATAAATTTCACCTTTTCCCCGCAAATGAAACTTCCATTTAATCTTACAAGTCCTTAATTGGTCAGATTTTTGTCCCAAAGTTGCAGAATTTAAAGTGCAACACACATATTTTGCATGTGAGCTGGGTGTAGAAATGGTCCTGTGAGTTTTCCTTTTCCACAAAAACGTTCCCCAAACCGACGTCCAACTTCCCAGAAACTTTGGGACCAAAATTGAACCAATTAAGGAGTTATGGGATTAAATTGAAAACTTGACTTTTTGAGACATTTTACGGAAAAGGAAAATGTTACGGGACCAAAATGGATTTTAACTCGTATAAAAACATATGAAACCACGATGTGTGGTTATTGTTTTCTCACTAGGGTGTGGGACATTATAGAAAAGATAAAATGCAGCAGAACTCAACATGTAATCAGAATGACATATAAGGTTCAATCATTTAGAACTTATGGAATATACATTTTTCCCACGAAGTTTAAGATTTTCCTAGATATTATTATCCTACTATGTTTAACTATAACAATGAAAAATAAATCCAAATATTCCTTCAGTTTTGTCATTTACATTCACTAATTGATTCCTACACACTATTCAAGCTTTGTATGAGAGATTTGAAGCAAAAGATTTAAAATAGATCCAGTTAACATTGACTTGAAATCAACAAAAATTAGATGTCGTCTTACCTTGAAGCACAGGACTGTGATACAATCACATAAGATGAATAGAGGATGGACCAGTGAAAGCTGCGACTTTCTGAGCACGTTGCCCCTCAAACTTATAAAGCCCTTTCATTTCCTTTTTCACTTCCCTTGCCTCGCGTCGTTCTAATTTTACAGCAGACTGCAAAATAATACTTTGGTTATCAATGGAAGTACTTTGAAAAAATGAATTGGAAGAAGGAACTATGCAGAAATTGAAGATAGAAAAGGACAAGGCAGAGACACATGAAGCAAAAGGGAAAAGTCATGTGGTTTGATTCCAACCATAGTAACTACTCCTACGTTCCAAATTGTCATGTCCGATTTTATTCATTCATAAACCAATTTTTGATTAATTGGACACCAAAAAAATATTACCCGATTATTTAGACTGTTACTTGATGAATTAATAAGCTAATTACAATTATGAACATTATTTTGGATAAAGTCAAAACAGATAATTAGGAACGGAACGAGTATTGAATAACAATCACAGAACATGTAATATCATGACAGGTAAATATCTTTATACCTTCCTTTCCTTCTTTTCCTCCTTCGACTCCTGACGCCGTGGCTTCTTCAATAACTCGCTTTCCTTCTCATTCACATCTTTCTCTTCTTTTCTCTTTTCTTCAGCATTTTTTCTACTCCGAGGTAGAAAGTCTACAGGAAGCTTCTCTTTCCCTTTAAGTGTAATCAACTTGCTGGGGTCAGCAGACGATCCGGATATTGCTTCTGCCAGCTTCTTCTTCCTCCTTGCTTCTGGAGCTCCAATTTTAGCGGGATGATTATCAAGTGTTGAATAAGTGGTAACGATAGTTTCACAATCCCACACTTCCGATTCATCACTGCTTTCTTCAACAAACACTACCTCTTCATCATCATTTTCATCAACGTATTTTTCAGCATACTCCTTACACCGGCGAATCACTTCAGCAGTCGGTTCAGGTGATTCATCAACATCTGCTGCCTTCTGAAAAGGCAAGAGATTCGACGAATGAACCTTAAGGGCATTGTTGAGTTTTTCGTTAAGGGATTCTTGACATTCTTCCTCATCCATGTACCCGATACTATCTTCTTCACTGTCATCACCATATTCATTCATCTCAAGCTGCATCAAATAAGATATGTATGTGAGGCCGAATCCCATTATGACAATGTAAAACACAAATGGAGGTTTAAGTGAGTCGGCTGCTCAAAAGGTACTAAAGCTCGAATCGGAAAAAACTTGATTGACGCAAATTTAATTGAATTCTTGCTCAGTAATACTAGGCTTATTGGGCTCAGAAGCGTAATCAAGCTCACATAATTTTACTATCTTACCCACAATATGCTAATTATCTCAAGCTCAGTATATTATCTTACCCATAATATACTAAATTTATTAATAGAATAAGGATCAATAAACAGTTAAAGTTATATAAGTTATCGAGTCGAGACAAGTCTGGAGTATTTCGAATTATCCAACCAGTCAAGCTCAAGTTCACAAAAACTGAGCTTGATGAAATTTGAGTCAAGTTTGAGTTTTTCAATCAAGACGAATTTGAGACACGACTCGACTCATTTAAGCCCCTAATCACAACAGAAACAATAAACATACCAACTCAAACTGCTCATCCAGTGGACGAAGAACTCTAGGAGCCCATTTATTTCTTTCACTAGGAACACTGAAATCCCTACTCTGTAAGAGGTCAACACTTGAGTCAACAGCATTACTCGGCTTCTCATCAATTTCTTCACCAACTGTTTCTTCCAAGAGATTAGCTCTGACAACAAAGTCCTCTTCCAAGTCCTCAATATCAGACCCAAACTTTGATGAGTCATCGTCATCCAGCAACGCAGCAATTTCAGGATCAGCCACTCTCTGTAATCTCACATTAACAGTCTTTGATGCCACATCGTACATAAATTTCTCAGAAGCATCGTTTATCTTAGAAACATGAACCCTTGAAGCATCATAGGCCTAGCACATATAAAAAGCAGGAATTGTTATTATTTCTACTAACACAACTACCATTATTTTTATTATAAGAAAAGGAACAAATCCAGGAAATAAGGAAACTAAATAAAGAGTCAGCTGCACACATCTGCTTTCCAACAAAGGAACTGTGATATGATAATAGAAAGCATGTATTAGTATTACACTATCTTATTCATCATTTCCACACCAACTAGGACAACAATACTTTCTCTCTAGGTATAGTGTAATGCATTTACTAATGTAAATTTCACTTGGAAGAAAGACAAATACAACAATATGCAAAAATTTAACACTTGAAATGCCGTAATCTAAAGACTCAATTTATAAAATAAAATAATTGAATTCAATTGAACAGACCTTAACATCTAGTGGAAGATTATGGAAATCAGCCTTCGGATTATGGTAATATGCAGAACCACCACCTGTATTCTTAATATCCCGCAAATGGGCCAAATAATTGTACCCATCATCTGGATAACCTAGTTCCAGATTCTCCTTCCGTATGTGGTCTGGCAACCCTGTGGTTTGAGATTTATGATGAAGCGAATCCACAAAGTCATTGGCATCCTTATCATCACAATCTTCTGGGGCATCAGCAAAAATCGAGTCAGGATCAGCAGAAACATCGCAGTCATTTGTGTTGTCATCTTCAAAGAAGGATTGAGGTGTGTACTGATTGTTATCAATGCGGAAAAAAACTTGGTCACTGGCGGCCTCAGATGAGTAATTTGGATCTGATGTGTCCCTAGCCATCAGATGGAAAGTGGCAGATTTTTTCTTGTCAATAAATTTCTTTTTTCTCCCCATTCTTTTAGACAGCCCTTTCTTTCTTCAGATTATGTTGAAGCTGGAAGATAATAGCAAATGAAGAAATTTTGTATGAGAAACATACGGCTTTAAATTGTGATGCAGTGTCTGCAACAAGTTAATTGCTCGAGATTAGATAATCCACTACCCTAGTCTTTTCCTATACATTCAATAATTTTTTCCACATCATATGAGCTATAAACAAAGCACGGGAAGATGATTAATCCATGTAAGTGACCCAACTTGATTTTATAATGGGTTCGTGTAGCCTACCCCAATTTTTTGGGATTAAAGGCTCGGTTTGTTTGTGTGTTATATGAGCGGAAAACAGAGATAACAAGGAAAAAATAATTTTCTATTTTGATTTTAATTATAAAAGATGGGCAAGAAAAATGGAAAACCATTGCAAAAACTCTACTCAGTTTTTGCCTATAACCTCAAGAAAGCATTGCATCATTTTTACAGAAGGGGGATCATATGCAATCATTCAAAATGGCATTCAAGAGTGTAGTACACAACAAAAAACACACTCCATGCTCTATTTTTTTATTTTGGAGACCACAAACTAATACAACTATGAGGTATCAATTGCAGGAGTGGAAGCATTAAAATAAACAAAAAAAACTTAATGATAAACAGTTAGCTATGATTATCACCTAGCCAACAACGGCAGAATGAAAACGTACAAGCTATTATGCATTCAAGTGATTAAATTTTTCGGGTCTGATGACCAAGAGTTATCATAATTTATTAAATTCGTCGTAATAATCCAAACAATCTGTATTTCGAATAAAAACCTGAACAGAAACAACTCCTAAAATTGAACAGACAAAAAAAAAATACAGAAGCTTACAGTGCGGGTCGTGGAAACCGAGAAAGAGGTGGAGCCGTGTCGGAGGTGCACTGGAGGCAGCAGCAACCACGGGGAGGAAGAGACTAGAGAGGCGGATATTAGGGTTTTTCAGCTTGAAGTTTAATTACAGCGTGAAGTTTTGTTCTTGTGTTTATCAATTCTTTTTTTTTTAAAGATACGGGTCATAAAAATCCGGAAATCCCGGGCCACCCTAATCCGAGCACGTTCGGCCCGTTGGGCTAATTGGGCTCGTTTGTTTTGGGCTAAAAAGCAAGACCCAGTATGTTCTAATAAGGGCGCGGCTAAAGGCACCCAAGGATCCTATGAGGACACCCACCAAACTTTTTTTTCTTACAAGAGAGTTTGCAAAATGTCTCATATACCCCTTGTGTAAATTTAAAATAAAAACGAAAGATGAGTACACCCACGATACCCAAAAATCTTCCCCACCACCAACACTGCCCCAAAAATCTTCCCCCACCATCAACACTGCCCCTTCCCCCACCACCACCACCATAACATCCAAATTCCAAAAGTACGAAGATGAGTACACCCACCCGTCTCATTTTGCCAGAATCATCCCACCATCACCATAATCTTCAAAAAAAACAATCTTTAACAAACACAAAATTAAAAAATAAGAGATGTTCGCGATTTTTTTTCGGACAAATCAACATTGTCCGAAAAAAAAGTGATTTTTTTTTCGGACATATCAACATTGTCCGAAAAAAAAGAGTTGTTCGAAAATTTTAACCAAACAAAGTGAATATGTTCGAAAGTTTTTCCAAAACAAAGTCATTGTGTTCGGAAAAAAATTCGAAAAAAAAAAATCGGACACAATGTTCGGGAAAAAAAATCGAATAAAGTAACTGGATTCGAAAAAAAAATCCAAACAAATTAAAAAATCAAAACCCTAATTTTTTGTTTAGATCTGTAACAAAAATTTTAAAATCCTACTTACCTTCGTTTGACGGAGGCGACGGCATAGGAGGGGGGAGTGGGCGACGACTTTCTTGGAGGGAGGAGGTGGGGGCGTCGGCCGCTTGAAGAAGGAGGGGGTGCGGCCACCGCGAATAGCAGCGAAGGGGACGGGTGTGGCCGCGAACGGTTCTTCACGTCATCGACGACCTCCTTCTTCTTTACGGCGTCGATCGAACTCCTTCTTCAAGGCGGCCGTGTCACTTATTCACGGCGGGCGGCGGCTTCGCCTTTGAGGGTTGCAGGGTTTTTTTTTTTATATGTGACGGCGACGAGAGGAGGCCGCCAGCGCCGAGGGGAGGGAAGGGAAGACGGCGACGGGAGGAGGGGGATGACGGCGCCGTGGGAGGGAAAGGGAGGAGGCCAGGTGGGTGTACTGATTTTTTGGAGTGAAAGGTATGGAATTAGGGTTTTATGTAGATTAAGGGTATATTGGAAATTTTCACGTGGGTGTCCTCATCTGTTTTGTGTGTGTCCTCATCGCGTGGGTGTCCTCATAGGATCCTTGGGTGCCTTTAGCCGCGCCCTTCTATTAAATTTGATTGATGGGCCGGACCCAAATTGCAACCTCTTTACAACTTCATTATCTTTCGGGTTTGACTATATGCACCTCCATTACGGAGAGATGCACTCCCCCTTTTAATTTATTAATTAAATAATAATGTAAAAAACCTAAAATACCCTTTTAAGTAAAACACTAGTACTAAATACACCCCTACAATTATCTACACCCCATTCAACATTTAAGCCCTACAAAGCTGCAACCACTTTTGCCGGCGCCGAAACCACCGCCGGCACCACCACAATCTCAAAAAAACAAAACAAAAAAAACTAACAACAGCTGCCACCACTTCATGCCACCCCACCACTTCAGGACCACCACCACAATCTAAAAAAAAAAAAACTTGTATCTCAGAATTTTTTTTTTTTATTTTCGACCCTGGTTTGTCGACCATATACCCTCTCATCGATAAATTGTTGTCGACGAAAGTGCATATAGTCGACCTTCAAAGGTCGAAAAAAATTCAATTTAAAAAAAATAAAAATCAACACTGTATTGTCGACTATATAAACTTCCGTCGACAACTATTTGTCGATCATATACACTCTCGTCGACAACAATTTGTCGACTAGAGCGTACATGGTCAACCATAAACGATCGAATTTTTAAAAAAAAGGAAAAAAAAAACTTACTGCACAAAAAAAGGAAAAAAGGAAAAAAAATCTTTTCTGTGGATGGGGACGGTGGCGGAGGACCTGCGGCGGCGGAGGAGGGAGTCGCGATGATTCAAGAGAAAACGAAAAAAAAAAAAAACAGAAAAATTAAGAAAAAAAAAGGGTGCAGCGATGGGGCGAGGGCTACGGCCGGCGTCGGATGGACGGGGGAGGGGGGCGGCCGGACAGGGGCGGGCGGGGGTGGGAAAAATTTGCAGAAAAGAAGAAAAGAAAAATGGTGGGGGAGAGGGAGGGGAGGGGACGCGACGGTGGTGGCGAGGACCGCGGCGGCGACGGGTAGAGAGTGAATGGTTGGGGGTGGAAAATGAGATGTAGATGATTGGAAAATTAGGGCATGTTTGTTTTGGGATGGGAAATCCGGATTTGGGATTTCGAAACTCCACCCCCGTTACAATTTGGGATTTTGATTCAGGATTTCAAAATTCCACCCTATAACCCTATCAAAGTCAACTCTATAAATACCTACAAACCCTATATAAATACCTATAAAACCTATAATCCTATACTATAAAGTTAAATCCTACCCTACATAAATCCCAAAACAAACACAAAACATAAAAATCATTAGGATTTTGAAATCCACTAGATTTTGAAATCCTCAAAATCCCAAAACAAACATGCCCTTAGGGTTTTGTGGGGAGGAATTAGGTTTTATATGGGGGTGTTGGTAGTAATATGAATTTTATGGAGATAAGGCTATTTATGACATTTAAATGTGGGTGCATCTATGTTAGACTAATTTTAGTGGGGGTGCATCAATCGGGGGAGTGCATCTCTCCGAAATGGAGGTGCATATAGTCAAACCCTTATCTTTCACATGTTAAGTGGATGGTGGACATTGTTTGTTAGTATTAATTTACACAAACATCATGGTTATTGTAATTAATTATACAAACACATGATTGATTCATAATTTGAATAAATCTTGATAGATAATTATAATTTACCCAAAATAATAGGTTTGTTACTTTGATAATTTAGATAACTTTTGAGACCAATGATTTTAATTTACCCAATTAAAAAGAAAAAAAAAATTGTATTCGAAAGTGAAAAAATCTGCCCACTTTGAGTATTTGGATTTTGTGCCTTTGTATAAAACAATCACAAATTCCAAACATATTCATCCCCAAATGTTATCCCAAAACAAGCAATTACAACCAGGGAATGTGAATCAATTCATTGGACTACAGAATTAAACCCAATTCAATCCGTACAGAGCAGAATCAATGACAATGAGGATTCGAGTTTAAACCGTTACATTGTCATTTCTAAATTTTTTTTATAAAATTAATAATTGAATCCAATTCCAAAAAGGTTATTACTGATTGATTACTTTTTACTTTTGACGGAAAATATAAATTTTAAAAATAAATACTGAAATAAACCCGAATCACAATATTAAAAAACCATGAGTTGAGAAATTATAATATTTCCACCTAATTACAAATAGGTATTTCATTAATTAATTTTTTTTCTCTTGCATATACTATATGATATGACTAGCTAGCTAGCTTCATTTTCATTGCAAAGAAGAAGATAATTCTATACCTACATAATTATGGAAATAAAAAGCACACACACGCAAAAGGTCACGATTGTGGCTCTTTACACGACAGAAAACATGGCGATGCACGTTCCTAATTTCAGAAAAAGATTGATATTTTTTTTTGGATATGATCGATCTTAATCAACCACTTTATCAAAAGATGACAATTCATTCATTCATAATATAAAAATAACATTATCTCTCAAAACAGTGAAACCTTTAAGAAGATTTGATGTATATCAACTCATCTTTCTCTGCATGCAAGTGGGAGTTAATTGTTTCACCCCAAAATTCTTGATATTTAATTTTCTTATGGAAATATGACATTTGCATAAATTATTTATACATTATATATGGTCATGTTTGATAGTTAGGATCGATTAACAGTTGATTAACTTCACATCGGCCTTCTTTTTATAGTAGGCTATTTGATAGCTAAGATTATGGTTATATATATATATTATGCTTTAAAATCTGTAAAGTTAGATATCATCATAATTAATCTCAGATTAATTAGTAGTCTTAACTATTAAATAAAACATGTATCTATAATTAATCTTGCATGGACATTGGTTGGACGACGTTAAAAAGTGAAGAAAAGATAGAAAGGAAAAACTATCTTTTGTTGCGCGAATTGTCCACACACAGTAACAGTAGGTCCCTTGTCAATAAAGCCATAAGTTGCATCATTTCTGACGTTTTTATGTTAATATTTTATTTAATTTGTAGACTCGATCAATACGTATAAAATGATAAGCAGCCCTAGTTTGCTAAAACATGGAGTCCACTATCTCCAAAAATAAAATATTATTTCCTGCGCGCATTAAAGCCAGACTAGCCAGTGTATATATTTATAATTTAATAGGAAAAAGAAATTACTACTACTATTTTAATTTTTGCAATAAAGGTTTATGTATATGTATATTCATATTAACATGCATTTTTGGTTTTGCTGCGTAAGAAGGGCAACTTTTCACATCAGCACCCAGATTCTTTTCTACTTGTTGCCATTCTTTTTCGTTTTGATATAATATTTAAATAACATTGCAAAATCTTTATGCATACCAATCATAAAATTAATACCAAATATGTGTTTTGTCTACCAATTCATTCAAAATCTTATCCGAAATAATATTGTCCATCCTTTGACTTAATTTTGCTGAATCTGATAACCAACTTTTATGATAAATTTATCTAAATTTCTGGAAAATTTAATATAATAATTAAATATGTATTGATTTGTTTTTTGGGGCCATTTGACTCTTTGAGTACTAATAAATCGTCTAGGCACTTTATGTTGTGTAATGACATTAGCCATATGTAGTTTGCTAGATATATATAAATAGTACGTGTAAATATATGGAATGAGTTGCAAAATATATTCAAACTGTTAAGGCTTAATTTGCTTATTTTGCTTATTAAGTCCGCTTGATTTTTTATGTGTGATTAATTAATGGAATTTTGATACGAATTTACACAAGTTCAAAATAATATTAGGACACGCATTATACAATTATTATTATGTTAAAAGAAAATTAAATAAGAGAGAGGAAAATTAAATAAAAAGGTAGTAAGAATTGTGTGAAATACTCGAAAATTAAAAATAATTGTCAGAAGTGGGATTTGAACCCACGCTCTCTTACGAGAACCAGAACTTGAGTCTGGCGCCTTAGACCACTCGGCCATCCTGACATGTTGTCATCAGCTCTCTTATTTCATTTATAAATATCATTATTCCAGTATAAACTTCTTCTTGTTAAAATTAGCTTACGTAACTAATCAATTACAACCAAGGTTGTAGAAATCGAAAATCGCTGATCGGGCGTTTTCTGTCCGCCTAGGCGCCGACTAGGAAATTCGATTTTTTTTTTTTTTTTTTTTTAAATTTTAAAAAAATTTAAAACAAAGAATTATTAATAGTTAATACTAAAAAAAAAGTTCATAATAAAGACAAAACTAAAAAATACAGAATAATTAATATTAAAAAAACAGTTCATAATAAAGATAAAACAACTAATTTCCACATATTTCAAATTAACATCCCAAATTCACATCACAAAAAAATCATGTTTCAATGTTTCACATGAAATGATCAAAATATTCAATTAACTAAACTAATTAAGTTAGGCATTTGGTTGATTGTCGGTAGTAATCTCTTCATTTTTTTTAATGTTTCACAATTTGTTGTAGGGTAAATTAAAATGTAATGGTAATTTTTGTTTTTTATTTTTTATTTTATTTACTGAGTATAAAACGTCGTTTTGGAATTTAAAATATAAAAAAAAAAAAAAAACGCGATTAGTCGGAAACTGCCGCCTAGGCAGCGACTAGTGGCCCAACCGACTTTGTTGGCCGATTTGCATGAAATCCCCTCGGAAGCCTCCCGCCTAGCGACTAGTCGGCGCCTAGAACCGATTTCTGCAACACTGATTACAACTGAACAAGATTTTCTTATTCGTCTTCGAACATGTATTAGCAAGGCAATAAAGTGCATTCACAAATCAAGAATCGCAATTCAATTATAAATTATGTATCTCCTACATGAATACACCATGTAATGAAATAAACATAGGTATAAAATGAGAGTGAAAGCTAACACAAATTAAATCAAATTTTAAGTAAACTTTTTCAAATTTTTAACTTACTTTATGGATAAAAATAAAATGAAGAGAATAGAAGGATCTGGATAATCGATGTTGTGATAATCGTCATTGGTCTGAAAAATCACGAGAAAGAGAGAAACAACTGGACACATGGTATCATTTTTTATTAAAACGCAACATTAGCTTTAACTGAAACGTGTAAATTAATATAACTGAACACTATTGTTCATATAAAATAATGACATGTAAATTAAATGAGACACTAACTTTAATTGAAATGTAATGAGTGAATGAATATAAATGTCCATATGATACTTTGCCAAATAAATAAATCTATTCCTAAACTTGGCCCCCACACCCAACACACCAATGCCCTTATAACCTTTTCTTTTTTTTTTTTGCTGGCACAGTATATCTTGTTCTTGTATGCACATGCTTTAACTTTTTCTATATTCATCCTTAATTCCGAAACTTACATTTATATATAGCAGTACTTGTGTGTGTATATATGAATCTCTCTCTCTCTCTCTCTCATTGCACTCAAGATCATATACATGCTTATGGGTTTCACATTAACATAAATCCCCCATTTTCTTCTTAATTAATTACAAATGATCAGTTTACATCCTCTTTACATCACTCTCATTTTTCTTCTCATCCCTAAAGGTACAACAATTCTTGCTAACACTACACTACACTACATTTTATTTTTATTATTTCATTTCTTGCATATAAATAATAATAATAATAGCTAGCTATATAGTTAATTTTTTTAATTTTTTTTTCAGCTAGTTTAGGCACTACAATCACACTAATAAACCGATGCGACTCCACGATATGGCCCGGAATACTCTCCAATGCCGGTAGCTCCGGTTTAGATTCAACCGGTTTCCAACTCCAACCGCGAGCCTCCCGGTCCTTCCAACTCCAACCGGGTTGGTCCGGCCGGTTCTGGGGCAGAACCGGTTGCTCATTCGACCCCACATCCGGCCAAGGCGCCTGCGCCACAGGCGATTGCGGCTCCAACCAAATTGAATGCAACGGCCGCGGCGCGGCTCCACCAGCCACCTTAGCCGAATTCACTATCGGCTCGAGCGCACCCGATTTTTACGACGTCAGCCTCGTCGACGGCTACAATTTGCCCATGATTGTCGAACCGGTGGGCGGTTCGGGCGCTTGTGGTGCGACCGGCTGCGTAACCGACTTGAACCGGATGTGCCCGAATGAACTGCGGGCAGGGGACGGGCAGGCTTGCAAGAGCGCGTGCGAGGCGTTCGGGAGCCCGGAATATTGTTGCAGCGGCGCGTACGGCTCACCTTCCACGTGCCGGCCGTCGGTTTACTCGGAGATATTTAAGAATGCGTGTCCGACGTCGTATAGTTACGCGTAC
Organism: Galeopsis tetrahit; assembly: GCA_963675135.1. Classification (NCBI taxonomy): domain Eukaryota; kingdom Viridiplantae; phylum Streptophyta; class Magnoliopsida; order Lamiales; family Lamiaceae; genus Galeopsis; species Galeopsis tetrahit. The sequence continues at coordinate 68,226,490 of OY776131.1, forward strand.
GACGATGCTACGAGTACTTTTACGTGTAGCGGAGCTGATTATACAATTACATTCTGCCCTTTACGGACCAGGTAATATATATATCATCATATTCATTTTTTTTCTTCGTCATTTTTTAAAAGTATTACTGAAACGAGTATTAACTATTTTTATTGCACATTTTCTGATTGGCTCGTGTTAAGTAGGTGCATGCACATTTTTGTTACATTTGTGTAATATTTTCTTCTTGTTTTGCACTACAAAATTGATAATAGTTATTTTTATAAAAATAATATGTTAATTCGATCAGCTTACGTCTATTTTTTGGTATGTTTTAATACTTTAACAGATGTAGGATAATCAATTGTATAGCAGATCTGGAAAATGAGAAGAATCTTTTAGTGCATTTGCTTTTACGTTGGATCATAATCTCCCTTTCCCCTCCTTTTTGCTTCTCTGTGTATTTGGGATCTTAATTAATTACTTTTTTTTAGAATTCCTTTATATTTTTACTTTTTTTGTGTGTGTGAAATGTAAAACCGAGTGAAAGACCTTTAATTTTTTTTTCATTTTAATTGATTGATCCTAGGGACAGTCCAACAAAAAAGACACATCTCTTTCTTGAATATTAAGGATATGTTTTGCAAATTTTATTAATACTTCTAAAATTATATTACTTTAAAAAATGACTATACCAGATTTTTTTTATAAAGTTAGCAAACACTATACAAGTCTTCGTGTGCATCAGGTGCACCATACAATTTAAGTATTTTTTTTAAATAGTAGTATCAACTAATTTTATTACTGTTTAAAAATGCACTTGAATTAATGTACCGTACATTACACATTCAGTGTGTTTATAAGAAGAGTAAAGACTTTTTTTTACTCAAATTTGTGAGAACATGCAGTTTCTATAGTTGCAAAAGATTTATTTTGGAATGTTTATGATGCAATTATTTGATTGTGTTGCAAATTTTTTTTGGCAGTCAAAAATCTACATCATCACCAACAACATCAAATTCGATGAGACCGCCGGGAGCCGCCAGCACTGCGGCGGAGCCATCAGATTCAGTGCTGGAGAACGGCCTTTCGTCGTGGTTGCCAACTTTTATGACGGGAGGATCACCAAATCTTGTTTTGCACTCTCATATCGTAATTTATGCAGCCACAATCTTTCTATCACTATCATTTATTCAAATATAGAGAGAAGTTTCTTATCCAAAATTCATTCAACGGAGAGAGGCCCCTTAATTTAAATTAGGCAGAGATTGTAAAGCTCAATTTTTCAAGCAATTGATTTTGTATATAAATTTGTCATTCCGAGGGAACGCTTATCTTTTATTCTTTCATTTCAGGGAGAGAATAGCGTTTTTATTTGCAGAGTTGTTACTCAGTGCGTTTTTGTGTGGAATGGTCGTTACTTTTCTGATTAGAATGTACATGCTTACCCGATTTCTCACTCCACTCTTTATTTTTCGATAAAAATGTTTGTGTGAGACTGTTTCCACTTAAATATTTGAGCCATACTCTTCTAAAAATTGTTGAACTTTTGGTCGAAGCTTGTCAATCTAATTGAGGACTCCAATTATGAAATCAAAATCCATGAAACTCCCCCAACTCAACCCTTTAATATTATATAAATTTCTCTCTCATTCACATATACAATTTACAATTCAATCCAAATTTAATCTTATCATACTTTATTACTGGGATTGGTCTTATATATAATCAATTCGTTATAAGGAATTGAGTTGACTTGGTCAACTTAAATTTTAAATATTTAAGAATATTGTGAACCTTAAATATTCAAGATTATTGTGAATAAAATTTTTGACTTGTTATTTTTTATTTTTTTTTTATTATTTTTGTAATTTTTTTTATTGATAATTTATTTTCAAAATTGTGTGTGTTGAGAAGTGTAAGTTAATATTACTAAAAAGTGTAACACATTTTTTTATTAAAAAGTGTAAGTCACTATAATTGAAAAGTGCAACACAACTTTTAATGAAAAGTATAAGTCATTATAACTAGAAAATGCAAGTTAGTATAACTAGAAAGTGCAACATAATATTATTAAAAAGTGCATGTCAATATACTTGAAAAGTGCAACACAATATTTTAATGAAAAGTGTAACAAAATACGAGTAAAAAGTGTAACATAACATTACTAAAAAGTGTAAGTCACTATAACTGAACATATTGTTGAAAATTGTAAGTCACTACAACTGAAAAGTGCAACAAAATATGACTAAAAGGTGTAGCATAACATTACTAAAAAGTGTAAGTCAATATAACTAAAAAATATTGTTGAAAATAGTAAGTCACTACAACTGAAAAGTGCAACAAAATATGTATGTAAGAGTTGAACACTAGACATCAACATATAAAAGTCTATTCTCAACCGTTTAAACTACGTAATTTATCATAAATATTTTTCGCGTATTTTATTTTTATTATAAATCCTATCAATTTTTTAAAATTTAAAGGAATTGAGTCTATAAAAGACCTACCCTTATGATTTTTTTTATCACACACTTAAAATTAATAATGAACTAAATAACAAAATTAAAATTACAAGATTTGAAAAAAAAAATTGGAATAATTTGGATCCATAATAGCTAGAAATATTAGATGATAAAAGAGAGAATTTTAGTTTGTATTTCAAAATAGCTCGATATTGGACTCTATTTATAGAGAAAAAAATTTACGAATTTTGATATATATATATATATATATACTACATATTATTTTCAATATCTACAAATCTAATTATATCACACAAAAAATTACAAACAACCAATAGAATTTTTACACTTGTCATATAAATCTATAATATTAAATTGGTGACCTTATGTTGGTCATCCAACCAATGTCACGACATTGTGGAAGGCTTGACATTATTTTAATATTAAAAAAATTGTCCTTTTGCTGTGACATTTTGGTGAAGGACGCCAATGAAGATAGTCTAAAGGAACGAGAAGGGTCGACTTCATCGTGAGTCATCAGGCATTTTCTTGGCAACTTATATAATGTAAAAATTCGGGTTTAATCTATGTCAGGGTGTTGTGCACTGTCCTACTCCTCTTTTTACATCACAATAATATGTGGAGCTCATCACAATCTTTATTCACTTATAATTTTTATTTCATATCAATCAATTAGATAAAACACATATGTTCTGTAGTGCACACCTTAGCATAGACAAAATCAAATGTTGGGAAACTAGTTAGAGAACGTGGAGGCATCTGAATAATCAGAAAGTGAACGCAGAGACGCAATGGTTGTTAGTAGCATTACTAGCATATATGAGCATAAAACACAAATAGTCACTCTGATTGAACACTTTACAAGATAAAATTGCCCTTTTTTTGCTTAAAAAACAGATGTGCTTAGTTAGAAAAACACCCGTACAAAGATGGATTGCTATAACTATAGTACACTGCCTAAGAAAAAGGATTAGGAGGTAAAACTTCCCGGCACTTGTTTACACTGATCCAACTCACATTTCTAAATCCTTTCGAGTGGCTCCTATAAGCATCGAAGGATTTCTTTTTTCTTTCACGAGGAATAAGGACTAGTAATCCCGTCTTTCTACAACTCATCTTTCAACTCCTCGTCCGTCTTGGGAGTTTCTGTTTCCTTTTCATCCTCCACTGTTTCTTCCACATCTTCTTCCTCCTCAACGGCTGCATCAGGGCTGATGTTGAGGCTGTTCTTCACCGAACCGTAGATTCGAGAAGCAAAATCCTTAGGATCGGTGGGTGAAAACCCGCTCTCCATAAGGGCTGTTTGGTATATAAGTTGAGCTGTTTGTTTTACACCTTCATCCTGTTCAATGACAAATAACCAAATTTAACAAACTGCAAAATACCCACTATGAAGTTGCAAAAATCTTCCTGGGGTGGGTATAAAAGATTTTTGTTACTTAAGAAGGTGGGCCATTAATTCGATTTTCTTTTAAAAATGGTCGTCGAATCAGTACATGTGGAGAGGTACCAAGAGAAAGAGAGATGGGTTAATAAAAGAATTTTCTTATAATAAGGGTATAGGAGACGTTGAGTTTGAAATTTACCTCGGGATCAGTAACAATCCTCTCGCGAAGCTCCTTGATGATAGGGTGCCTGGGGTTAATTTCGAGCACCCTCTTACCACGCATGTAAGCTTGCTTGCTAGCATCGGATAGAGTTTGGGATTGCATAATCCTTTCCATGTTTGCAGTCCAACCAAATTTCGATGTCACAACTACACATGGGGTGTCAGCCAACCGGTTGCTTATCTTCACATCATCCACATTTTCACTGGCCAGAGCTTTCTTCCACCATTTAGTCAGATCCTTGAACGATTCCTTGAGTTCTTTGTCTTTGGAGTCTTTCCCGATTTTCAGTCCCTCTTTTGATACGTTCTGGAACTTCTGGTCCTCGTAATCCATCAGGTATTGCATCAGATACTCGTCTACTGGGTCTGTGAAGAAAATGACCTGGAACAACATTTGAAATTGAGTTATGATATAGCAAGATAAAAGTAAAACACTCAAAATTTATTAACCGCCCCTCACAGAGACAACTGGACTAACATTGTTTACGTGATATAATAAGACGCAAACATATTAATTTCAATTAAAGAACTAAAAAAAATCGCAAATTAATTAGTACCATCGAAAAACACTTAATTACCAATATAGGACTAATATTGAAGCATTTTAAAATTCATGGGACTTAATTGAAAAAATGATTCTTATGGGACTAAAATCGCCATACCCAATAGATATGAGACCAATGTCACAGTTTACTCCTCAAAATTAGAAGAATGCCCTTGTGCACTTACCTCATAATTCTTCTTTGTTAGTCTTTCAAGGAATGGAGACTTCTCCAGTTGTTCTTTGCTTGTTCCGGTGATGTAAAAGATATCTTTCTGTCCGGACTTCATGCGTGAGATGTACTGATCCAGTGAGGTAAGCTTACCATCTGATTTAGTGCTGCAACATCAAAATTTTATTCTTTTAAATCAAACAATACAATAATTGCTGAATTGCAACAAATTATATGTTGTTTAAAACCAACTTACGTTTCAAACCGAAGGAGTTTTGCTAAGCGGTTCCTATTAGTTGCATCCTCGATAATACCAAGCTTAATTGACTTGCCAAATTCATTCCAAAACTTTGTGTATTGACCTTTCTTCTCATTGTCATCGCTAGATTCTTCAATATCTGCAGAGGTATTTTGTATTTTCAAATTATGTCAGAACCTGTGTGGGAGTAATGAATTGGAAGAATAGAGAAGATATTCAACATATACAGCTAACTTGATCTTATTATTGTTAAAACAACTATACTATGTCTGTTAAAGTTTGTTGATTTCTTAATTTCAGGCATGCCATACCTTTCTTATCACTGGATTCATCAGGATCCTCTTCAGCAATCTTCCGGATCATATCAAGGGCCTTGCGGATAAGTTTTTTCTTTATTGTTTTCAAGCTGCTATGTTGTTGTAACATTTCTCTCGACACGTTAAGTGGCAAGGTGTCAGAATCAACAAGACCCTAATCACATAGGCCAAACAATTAGAAAAACCGGAAATAAAGCTTAATATTGTAACACGAATAGCATTGACACAGTTTGATAAAATGAAAATTACCATCAAGAAATTCAAATACTTGGGTAGAAGCTCATCAAATTCATCAGAGATAAAGACACGTCTAACGTATAATTTCAAGTTGGACTTGTTTGAATTGTAATAGCTCTCATACAAATCACTAGGAGCCTTTGGAGGCACGAACAGTACAGCCTTGAATTCAACATCACCTTCAGCAGTAAAGTGACTCCATGCTAGAGGCTTCTCATCACCAAAGTCCTGAACGTAAAGTTCAGAATAAAATTAAAATCTGCTTCAATAAATAAATAAAATGAAAGCTAGTTGCCCAGTTCAGAAAATGATACAAACCTTGGCAAGAGAGTGATAAAACTTTGTATACTCTTCATCTGTCACTTCCTTTGGACTCCGTAGCCATATAGCTTTCATATCATTCAAAAGTTCCCATTCATGTGTAGTTTTCTTAATTGTCTTTGTTTTGGGTTTGCTATCCTCTTTTTCAGCATCTTCTTCCTCTTCTTCTTCATCAGAAGATTTACTTTCAGCTGTTAATGCCATAAGGGGGGTGTTGGTAAAAATGGAGAAAGAGCTAGAATACAGGTTACTTAATCATTCTACCCAAGCAAAGTAAATTACAGAATATGCATGGGACAGGAAAAATAGCAGATGTATCACATACAAGTTTCCTCATCTTCACTGGAGTCATCTTCATCAGCAGGAACCTCCTCATCAACTTCTTTCGTAGCCCATAGGTTTATGGGGAAGTTGATAAATTCAGAATACTTTTTCACCAAATCCTGCAATAATTTTCAAGGGATAAATCATTATGCTCAAGGAAATTTAAACACTACTTAGATACAACCATAATATATGAAAGGCTTTCCAGTGAGTTGATAATGATATATACCACTAAATCATACGGAGTATAAAACTGATTACCACTCTCCATCCCTTATTAACAAATTTGTATGTGCCCAACTTAGTTTCCAATACAGGCAGCTCTTCCACTAATTTACATAACAGTACTGTTGACCCTTTTTAGAGACCAACTCCACCACATCTTTAGAATTCATATGATTTAGGTTAATGATAACATTTTCAAAACCAAAGAGAACAAAACAAGAAAATATAATTTAATCTTAAGCTAGGTGAGCATATAAAGGGTCCTCATGGGCTAGTAATGCTCAGATCGCTTTCTTAAATTCTTTTAACAAGCTCGAAAATTTGCTATGGATCACCCATTTCTCTTCATGGTAATACAAGTCAAGAAAGGCGATACAAGGAACCGAAAAAAAAATTGTCCCAGATTAAGAACAGGGAAGGAAATGGCAAGCTAAATGCCCACTTTCACATCATCCAGGTCAGAAGAACCTGTATTCCTAGAAAATATTTCGTAATCTAAGGTACAAATAAGCCACTAAAGTGTTTTCAAGTACAAATATAGGATTACTTTGGTCAAGACTAAAAGTCAAGTTGTTTAGAGATCAAGCTAAAAATTAAGAAGAAACTATACGAGTACGGACCTATTATTTGGTGAAAAATTCCAAACTCAGGCCTGACTGCAGGATATTATTTCATATCTAAGGAGAAGAATCAAACTAACAACAGACTCATGAATGGACCAACAAAATAAAGGTGTATTTAAATATATTTAACAGAGTAAACAGCCATTAATTATGCGAATGACATGTCTGGAAAGAGGGAAATTTAGGCATAAAGTACTTAAAACAACTTAAAAGTGCCAGAGGAAGAAATTCAACAAACAGAAGCCATTTAGCTCTGTGTTAAAAAGTCTATAAAAGAGTTCATTCAGGTGTATTTGATAGTATAGGATTCTTACATGCCCTAACTTATTTCTGCCAGGGTTGCTTCAGAGCTTATTAGTTATTTCTGCCAGGGTTGCTAAAACGGATGTCACATAAAGCACAATATAACAGGAATAACTTAAATGATGCATCCATTTCTTATGGCAAACATATATATCCAGCATGTAAGTACTTGAAAATAAAAGAGTATTTACAGTTAATCAACCTTTAATTTGAACTCGTCCAAGTACTCCTGTGCTTCATCTCTGAGATGCAATCTGATTTCAGTCCCACGACCAAGTGGCTCATTCCATTCATCCTCTGATATCGCAAAAGCTCCATCAGCCTTTGACTCCCATACGTACCTGTAAGTGATCAAGTTTTTACATACTTAGTGTCTTCCATCAAGAGACATCTGCAGTAGATAACATACTATGGAACTAGGTCCGAGATACATACTGTTTATCGTCATTATGCTTGCTAATCACTTCAACATAATCTGCCACAAGATATACCGAGTAGAATCCAACACCAAATTGCCCAATAAGGTTAAGATCACCACTTGTTTGCATTTTCTCCACAAATGCTGCAGATAGCATATCATAAACAATTAGCTATGATTATCACCTAACCAGCAACAGCAGGATCGTACAGGTTATACATTAAAGTCAACAAAAAATTCAAATCATTTATAGTTACCTGATGTTCCAGATTTGGCAATGGTACCCAAGTTCTTGATCAAATCCTCCTTTGTCATTCCTATACCTCTATCACGGATGGAGAGTATTTTCTTCTCCTTGTCCAATTTAATCTACATTTACAATAAAAGAAGCCTTAGTAATCTCAAGTATTATTTTTCCCATATGAACTTCCACATTTAAATTTAACTGCTCAAGAATTCAAATCCTGAAAATCTTCAATTGACAAACATGATTAACAATATTAAATCAATTGGACCAAACCCCTACGAAGTAACATAACAAGATCCTAATATAAGCTTTCCCAACTGTAATAAGCAATTGTGAACATAATATCATTCCGTAACTACAAACCTGAATCTCGAGCTTGGCATCGTCACCTTCACCCAAAATTTCTTTGTCGGTGAGTGAAAGGAACCTAATCTTGTCAAGAGCCTGAAACAAAGTTTAAGCATCAAACCGGAGTGTTGCCTCAAGTGAACTCATGAATAATAATAACAACATAGAACAACAAAACTCACATCTGAAGCATTCGAGATCAACTCTCTCAAGAAAATATCTTTATTGCTGTATAGAGAGTTGATAATAATATCCATAAGGCGCGACACCTCGGCCTGGAACTCAAATTTCTCTGCATTTGATCGGAGAGTTTTTCTGGACATCGACTCCGCTTCCCTAAATCATAAGAACAAAATCAACATGAATAGGTTGCCAGCAAATGTTAGCGGATTCAAGGAAATTCAAAATCACCTCTTGACGACATCAGAATCAGTAGATAATCCATTCGGAACGGCACCTATCCTCTCCTCCACCCTTGGCGGATCTACCGGCGCATCCAAATCGACTTCTGCATTTGCCTGAATTTTCCTTCCTACAAAAATTCAAATTATATCAGAAGAAACTTCCTTCGATCATCCGAAATATAACACATTCAACCAAAACCTTAGCTCGAAAACTAAATTAAGCACGGTAAACTCAAGCATTCCTGAAAGCGATAAATCAGCCGCCAAATGTAGCTAAACAAGTCTGTATTAATAACAAATATACCTTGATCTGGAAGAAGAGATAGTAGGCATATCAGAAATAGAACGGAAGGGATCGTCCACTTCCTCATTGTTCAATTTGCTGCGAAATCTTAGCTCAGAATGTTTTTTATGTCGAATTATTCTGTGCAACCTAGTGCGAGTGAGTGAGTGTTTATATGCTGGGAGACTGATATCTCGCACCGCCACGAGTATGAGCACTTTGATTGGCTAGGATTTGCCACGATGGAGAATCTAACGGTTATGATGAGTTTATTGCCACGTGGGCGATTTTTATTGGGCGAGGCTTGCTTATTAGACGTGGTGGCACTGTAGCTTCTGGAAGACTCCATGGAGAAGACTTTGAAGACCGGCAATAATAGACTGTGGAATATAGGAGTCTTTGAATTTCTATTGGTCGAGGCATGCGTCAAATGTGACCAACCTTTTTTATACGAAGAGCCTGCACTAATAGGTCAAAGCAACCCCAAATGACTAGTGTTGGTATGGATTAATTATGGAGGGAGTACAAATCTATTATTGGACAAATATTTTTATATAGATTTGCATAGATTCTAAAATTTGTGTAAATTCCTAAAAAAAATTAAAATCGTGCAAATTGTTGTTTTTTTAACCGTACGTTGTTTTATCATACTTTTTAATTTATGTGAATATAAATCTTCCCTGTATATTAATTTGGAGTAATTTTTTTAAGGATTGATGTGACTTTTCTAAAAGTCTTTATTTAAAATTTTCTTAAATTCTAATATAATTTTAGATTTTAAAAGGTTTATTGGACTTCCTTTTTCCTTTTTTGAGGCACCCCACCCCACTAATTTATATTTTTTAATTCTATTCTACATTTTTATTCGTCCTCTCTCCTCTCCAATCATATATATTCTCTAATTATAATTTTTTATTAATTCTACATTTTTTTCTTTCAAGCACTCTCATTTTTTTTTCACAAATTAAATTATGTACAAATACATTTCAAAAAATTATACTCACTCCGTCCAAATTTATTATATCATTTTTTCGAAAACAAGTTTTAATGAATATTGATTGATTTATGTATAAAATAAAGGGGGAGTTGCAGCTAAAGACACCCCACTAAGTGTTTAGGCTAATTAATCCATTTGACTTTTAATAAAACAATTAGAACCAAATTCAAAATTTTATGACACATATACCCTTGAATTGCCTTATGTTTTGATAATGCATAATTAGAGAAATGAATTTAAAATTTAAATTCCAAATGCACAAAACTTTCCCCGCATTTCAAGATAGCTACCTTCTTTAATTCCCTACCTTCCTAAAAGGTTTTTTTGCATTGAATGCAATTAATTTTACAGAATTTTTGAGCAAAATTACACTCATCCTACGAAGAAGGAAGAAGGGTTTTCTCTGCATAAACGAGTTCAAGGAAGAAGGGTTTTCTCTGCACGAGAATATAGTTTTCGCGGAGACAAAGAATAGTCAACGGCTGCAGACAACTATGAAGGTTAGTATTTTGCCTCTTAGTTTTTTATATAACGTGCGTATGAACTGCATAAGTTTCTTGATTTGTTTGGTGTGTGATCGTTGTCGATGTGTGTGCGATCGGTGTGGGGTGGAGTATTACAGTTATTAACTAATTTTATTTTTATATAATGTCTACTGATCGTCTTAATGTTTAGATGAGTTGAATATATTTTGCATTTTGGCTGAAATCCATAATGGTTTAGGGTTATTTACAGATTCATATGTTTAATAGTTTAGAAATTTTAGCTAATCGTTTTTTGAGTCTGCTATTGTGAACTTTGAATTTTCCAGTTGAAGAGATGATCTTGTGTTTTGCATCTTATTGGGTGGATGGCCAGAATTAAATATTGGGTGGATGGCCAGAATTAAATATACTCCGGTTCGTATTGATGGAGAAGAAGGGGGTCGAAAGAGGAAGAGAACAAATGATGATAGTGAACATGCAAGGAACTACAAAACCAGGGGTACGATGTAATTGGGAAAAACGAATTTAATGTAATAAGTATTGCAAGTTGCGGATGAAGCTGCACATATGTATGTTGGTTTCATTCGGCTGGTGTTTAAGTGCTTAGTAGCAAAATATTAATACACATTACATGTACATCACTGCATTTAAAACATTGTGCAGCAATATGCAAAATAGTTTGAGAAGTGAATCATTTCATTTAGAGTTTATATGATGTTTCATAGACAATGGGTGCATAGTATATGTACATGTCTACACTTGACATCCAGAGTATGGTGAATTGAATGAATACACTTTTTATATAATGATGTTCGTGTTGTTGCTTTAACTGAAATGTATATTCTAGATGGTTACGACATGTGTTCATCATAGTTGATTATGCTTTTATTGGGGGTTGTTGCATATAACACATTTTTTTTTTTTTTACAATTTCTGTCATATTACTGTTGAAGGGTCTTTAGCCAAGAGCAAGTCAGTTGAAAAGAAAAAAGGAAAGTGAAAAGGTCCGACAAACTGTATAAGCATATTAATTTTACATTACTGTAAATGTGCAATTAGAATACTTTTCATAAATAATTCATTGTAATTAAAATTAAAAATTTGTGTCAAATGCAGTGGATAATGATATTAAGAAAGCCATAATGTCTTCAGACTCCGGTAAAATTTCTCTTAATTACAGTAATTTGTGTAAAAATATAAATCTGCATTTGCTATGAACTAATGCAGATGGAATAATTTATGCAGCAAACACACGGTACGCTAGATTGTGGTGTGGTTGTTTGCAGATTAATTGAGATTTTTTTTAGAGGGGCAGAGCCAACTAATGCAGCGTTTGGTCGAGATGATGCAAGCAAGATGCGTATCAGAATGGCAAAGACATTCGTTGATTCGATTCGAACCACGTGGGATTGAATATGTAGAGATTGTGTGTCGTGTCGCTTAGTACCTAATATTAAAACTGTTGACGTATGCTTTTGCTTGATTATGTATTTATTGGATTTAATATGGTTCTTTCATTACCTATGAATGAACTTCACGTTGTTATCGTTTGTGTTTTTTGGATTAATTGTGATTGCTTTGAAAGATATTTGTTTTGAATTCTGGTTTTGAAAAAAATGTTGACTGAGGTTATGCAATTTTATTGTTTTTTATATAAAAAGTTTGTTATATCTATTTGGCGAATCTACAGTTGATAATTTTGAAGTGATATTAGTAGGTTAATGAAATGTATTGGTGTAATGGGTTGCACACATAAGAATTCACATGATGCAATTATATGTCGTATGATGGAAGTTTGTAAAATTGACAAATGAGATAACAAATGGAGTTAAGATTGAATAACAATACTAAAAAATGCCCTGAAAATTGCATCAAGCAACACTAATACAGAAGTGTGATAAAAAAATGCAGTTTGTAGAAATCGAAAATGCATTCAGGATGTATAAAATTCAATCACCTTAGATGAAATTTCGAGTGCATGTTGATGTTGATCCCGAAATGTAATGTGTAGAAATGGTTGTAAAAATAATAAATAATATAAATACAAAAGTATATTTATGAAATTACAACATCCAATTTTCGTTGCATATGTAAAAATAATAAATAACATAAATACAGAAGTATATTTATGCAATTACAGCATGCAATTTTTGTTGCATATGTAAAATTAACAAATAACATAAATGCAGAAGTATATTTGAATTTTGAAAAAATAATAAATGGACGTCCGATATATATATATATTACAAATTTTGACTCTATTTGTATTTAAAAAACTTATATATTAATAATTTTAATGGAATTCAATATTTAAAATTCGAAATTTATTTAGATAAAAGGTATAGTTGTACATCAAAAAAAAAAAAATTGTCCTCAATTTCGAATTCGAATTGGACAGATTTCGAAATGATAAGTTTGTTGGAATATTGTATTTTTAATTAGGTAGAAACGTTTTCAATTTTGGAAAATTAGGAGTTAACTAAGAGTTCCTATATTTATGTTAGATGTTAGAGATATTAAATTTTAATTATGAGTGTAATTTAATTTGGAATGTTGCATTTAATTAGGTAGAATCGTTTGACTAATTAATTTGGAATTCTACTATGTTTAGTGGTTCCGCAATTTATGAAGGATTTAAAAATATTAATACTCCCTCCATCTTTGAATAAGTGTCACTTTGGCATTTTTCAACAAATTAAGATTATAAAGTGTGGTCTATATTACCCTTAATTAATTATAGCTAATTTTGATATAGAAGTTTTGTTTGATAAAAAATGTGGTCAAAAATGTAGCTATTATTCATAAACCAAATTAATTTTGGTATAAACAATGTTTATGAAATTTATTTATGAACAATATATATGGTAAATGAATAAGGGTAAAATAGTCAAAATTAAAGAAAAAAACTCAGAATGACACTTATTTTAAAATTAGTTAAAAAGCCAAAGTGACACTTATTAAAAAACGGAGGGAGTATGTATTTATGGTTTTAAATGAATTCTTAAGGGCACATTAGGTATATTAAGTAGGAATTTGGCTTTAATTGCTCTACTATAATTTTTTGGTTTTAATTGTTGTAGGGGTATGGATTTTAGCTCCTATTGCTAATAAACTCTAAAATAAATAAACTAAGTGTAATATGAGATATTGTGGAGTCCACTTATAAATAAAGTAAATGACATTTTGAGTAAATAAGTGATTATTGAACGGTGAAAATAAAAGAGTGTAAATAGTGGAGTATTTATTTTCATAAAGGAATGAACATAATAAAATTGGACAATCAAACAAGAAAAGTGAAAATAATAAAATTGGACGGAGTGAGTATTAAATTATACTCTCCCCGTTCCACAATAACTTTCACACTTTCATTTTCGAAAAGTCTCATGATAACTTTCATATCCTTAAATTGAAAAATTCTTTAGAAATTTCACATTCACAATTTTACACAAAATATCATTACTTTTGGCCCCACGCATAATATTTGTGTTAATTTATCTATAAAAGTTATTGTGGGACGAAAATAATATTAATTTTTTTTACAACCCCGCGTAACATGTGGGTCTTGTACTAGTATGGATATACTTACTCCGTCTTAGTGAAAGCTATCAAACTTTTTTTTTCGTCCATCCCAATGAGAATGCATAATTTATATGTATGAAATATACTCTGGAATTCTTGTTCACCGTAGCGTAGGGTTAAAATTCATTTATAACTAGGGGTGTAAGTGAGTTAAGTCAATTCACGAGCTACTCGTGCTCGACTCGAAAAAATATCGAAATTGACTCGAAGTTAATTAGGTCGAGTTTCGAGCTACTCGAGTAGCTATCGAGTTCAAATTTGAGCTAATAAATACTCGGCTCGAAAAACTCGTGAACCTTATCGAGCTTGAACAATAATTTATGTTTATATACAAGTAATCGAGTCAAGTTGAGATTGAGTTTATTTTAGAAAAAATATATTTTATAATTAATTTTAAAAATTATATAGATAATCGAGTCGAGTCAGCCGAGCTCAAGTTTTTTATTGAGTCGAGCTCATTTTTTAAAATTCTAGGCCCGATGAGTCTCTGCGTTACTGAGTGGATGTCTCTACGATGGATTGAAGAACTCATCCGGTGAAGTATGAATTGGGCTCGTAGACTGATTAAACACCTACAACATGATTAGTATGATTGAATGTAATTGTGTCTGAATGAAATGACATATGAATAATCATTCGTATGATTGGTATTGATAAAAAATGAAATATGTGTATTATAAATCTATATTATTGATATTATTAGTTATTGAAAATACAATGATGGTTGGAATTATAATATATATATATATATATATATATATTAAACAATAATAATATTGTTAATTTTAATTATTAGGTTTTTAATACTTATATGTATTTTTAATTTTTTATTTAATAATAATATTATTAATAAATTTTATTTCTTTTACATATTTTTATTAATAGTATTCATTGCTTTTATAAAATTTTATTATTTATTTTTTATAGTTAAATGATAAAATATTTTTACATATTTTTATTAATAGTATTAATTACTTTTATAAAATTTTATTATTTATTTTTTTATAGTTAAATGATAAAATATTTTTAGTAAATAAAAATATTTTTTATAATTATTTAAAATAATTAATATTATAATAAATTATTATTTCTATTTTTACTGGTATGTTGTGAATTATTGTTATGTTATTAAAATAATATATATTTTTAATTATTAGAATTAAATTTAAAATAATGTTATTATTAGTATGATCATTATAATTATTATTCTAATGATATAATTATTATTTTTATTTTTTTAAGTATAAAATAATGTTGCTAAAATTAAAAAAATAAGTTATGACATTTTTTAAAATAATTTTAAAAAAAAAATTCTAAAAGTATAGGAATAGATAAAACCATGGGAAGTTAGAGGAATCATCATTCCTTCATTTTGGGGAATAATCATTCCATTTAAAACGACCTTTTATATCATAAAAATATTCTCCCTCCGTCCCACAGGAATTTGCACACTTTCCATATATGGATGTCCCATACCAATTTGCACACTTTATAAAAGGAAATATCTTCACAACCCTCACCCTTGAAATGTACTCATATTTACCCATATGCCATTACTTTTCCACACTCAATCTACTTTTTACTTTACTTTATTCATAAAAATTTACAAAACTACCCCTCCAATTTCCTCCAAAAAATTTATTCAAAGGGTGCGAGTTCCTCCAAAACCTTAATTTATTCTTATTCTTCTCCACCTCATTCTTCCTCCACAACCACTCCAACTCGTCGTCGTTGCCCACCGCAGTCGCCTAAATTTGTTTTTTAAGTTCTGCAACTCCTTCCTCCATTCGCCCCTTCCAAAGCCGCCCATCCTCCCTAGCCCACGTCGCCGCCCTCCAAATTCGTCGTCCACATCGCCGCTCCCATCCCCTCCACACGCCTCCTCTTTCTCGTTTTTATTTTTATTTTTTTTATTTTAGCCGCCCTCACCCAAGGCCGGCTGCGCCCCTCTGCCCTCCACCCAAGGCTGCACCCCTCTTCCCTCACGAAACACAATTTTTTTTTCCTTTTATTTTTGACAAAAAGTCCTTGACAATAAACATATTTGTCAACAAATGTGTTCTTCGATTAATGGTTGTCAACAAAGGTGTTTTTCCATCGACAACCCATAGTCGAAAATATACCATATAGTCGACAAACCAGTGTCGATCAACATTGATTTGTCGAAAATTGTAATTTTTTTTTTAAAAATTTATAAATTCGTCTTGATGTTCGGCGCCGGCAACTTTCGAAGTTGGGGGCAGCGGCGGCCGGTGGTGGGATAAAGGCTGCTGACAACGACGACTGCTACCTGCAATTAGGGTTAGATGCAAATTAGAGTTAGGGTGAAATTTGAAAAGTGTATCTATCCTAACATATCCTAACATATTATACTAAAAGGGCAAATTTAGCATTTTACATGAATATAAAATTAATACTAAATGGGAAAGGGGAGTATACTTAACATAGCTGGAGGGGTATATAGCCACACCCTTATTAGGTCTGATTCTATGGATTGGGCTCATAGACTGAGTTGGGCTTTCTCTGTTATTCCAAAAGTATGGATTGTCATAAAAAGAAAACAAAATAAAACAAAAATGTCGAAACAAAAACCCTTCAATTTGCCGCTATAGACTCAGAATTCTCGAGTCTTAAACCCTCTTCCACATTATTCACAGCCTCCAATGGCGCAATTCGTGTTCGAACCACCTAGCGACGAGGAAAGAGAACACGATGAGACTGAGAGCGAGTCCGAGGTAGAGGAAGAAGTTGAAGTAGAAGTAGAAGCAGAAGCAGGAGAGGAAGGAGATGACGATGGAGAAAAAGAAGAAAAAGTGCGAAAAAGCAAGAAATCGCAGTCGCCATGGGACTTCTCGAACTACACAGAATCTCTCGCCGATCAACACTCGCGTCAGGGAACCACTTCAATTGACTACAAAATCAGTAAAGCTTTGGAGCGGCGCCCTATTGCCACCGCCCTAAATAAAGACGACGAGGAAAATTCGGATGCAGAACCCCACCAAGTAAGGATTTTATGGTTGTTAATGCTGAATTTTCGTGTTAGAGCAACGCAAACTGTGTTCAAACCCATTTTTCTGGGTAACAAATTAATGTAGATTTACGAGGAACTTTTTCATTAGTAAAAATGGAGTTTCTCTGGCTGACCCACGCCTGACTTCTATTTTTTCCCCTTCTTCAATACTTTGCCTACAATTTTATGTATATTTATATGTTTCTTTTACTAATTACTCTTAATACTTTTTTGTTTTTGTTTTTATATTGAAGTTTTTTTATTTCACCTTCTGATCAATGTACATTTATTTCGCTAGTTTCTAATTTGAGTTCATATGGAGTCACGTTCATTTTAGGTATGTTTGATTTGGGATTCAGAGGGATTTCAAAGTCTAGATAATTAGCAACAGTGTGTGTTTGTAGTAAGATTTAAATAGAATAGGATTTAACTTTACTTCAAATCAATGTATAAGAGTGTGTGATGTTGCTTTATTCTATTATGATTGCATAGTAATTAGTATGTTTCATCAGTTGTAAAAGTATGAAAAGTGATAAATAAAATAAGAGTGGGAATAAAATAAATGTTATTTGCAGGGTTTATAGGTATTTGTAAGGTTAATGAATTCTAACACCTGTATTTTAAAATTCCAAAGTAGAATAGGATTTAGATTTCAAAATTCCAAATCAAAGGTACACTCTATGTTGCTGTCAATTGATTGATTTCACATTGGTTTAACAATTAATTGTTTGATGCAGGATGTTTATAGGCCTGAAGAAGAGGATGATGACGATGATTTGCCAACAACCAGTGGAAATGATTCAAAACCATATTTTTCACCAGTGGAGGGTGTTTCCTTCAACGCAAACTCTTTTCTCGACCTACATCTTTCGAGGCCATTGCTTCGGGCTTGTGAAGCTTTGGGTTATAGTAAACCCACTCCCATCCAGGTTCTTGAATGCCACCTCTCCACTATTTTATTCAAGATTTGACCACTTAGGGGCCACTTTGTTCAAAATTTTCATTGGGAATAGTAATGAGTATCATCTAATAGAAAAAACCATGAGAATGTGGTAACATTGTTAGTTTATTTCTCTAATCTTGTAATGACATAGGACAAAAAATGATTTTTAGTTGAGAATTAAGTGGAATGGGGGTAATGATTAACCTATTTTGAGTCTCATTACCTCATAAGAAGTATGATGAAGGTGAATATTAACCACCAAAATTACTCTATATTCATTCCCATTGAAGAATTGCAAACCAAGGCGCCCCCTTAGTTTTATACAGTTTAAGAAGTTTTGAGTCATGCTTTCTTCTCATTTTGTTAGGCTGCTTGTATACCATTGGCTTTAACTGGACGTGATATATGTGGGAGTGCTATCACTGGTTCTGGAAAGGTATTTTGTTATTTCATTTTCATGATAACTGCCATTTAAATTTGAGCTTTTCTTTTTCTAATAAACAATTTCATCACCTCTAAAAAAGATGAAAAGTCTCAAACCCTAGTGTGAAGTACATATCTATGCTTAATATAGAGTTTACTGAGATGGCATATCAAGTTATATTTTGTCGGTCCACTTTCCTACCCCTTTTGCTTAATTATCATATTTAATTACAACAAGGATATGTTATATGTGTATGATATACAGACTGCTGCTTTTGCTTTACCCACATTGGAGAGGCTTTTGTACCGGCCAAAGAATAGGCCAGCTATTAGGGTTCTAATTCTTACACCAACTAGGGAGTTGGCTGTTCAGTAAGTTCTGCTTCTTATGAGCTACTCCATGCTTATATGTTGACGTTTTATGTTTTCATTTCTTTTTCATGTTGGCTGTTGGTATGGATTGAACTATTTTTCCGCCATATACATTTTATATAAAATATTCATTGAGTGTTGACTTCTTATCGCAAGAAGCTGCAGACGGCTTGATTTTGCATGCACATTTCATGTAATTCTTTTTATTTATTCAGTTATTCATGTGTCGGTCTGACTTAATAGAGGGAATTTAATTTCTATGTCTTTGTACTGCATATTCTTTGACCTTTAGGTCTTTAAATTCTTAATTACTTTCATTTTCTGTTAAATGAGCAAAGATAGATTGGGCCATATGCATTATAATTTTAAACCATGCTAGGTAGCATTTTTCTGGATTGTGGTTCCTTCATAACAACTGAATTTATTTCTAAATGCTTAAAATTAATTATATATTTTTAACCAGTTATACTCCTTCTATTTATTAGCTATTACTCCCTCCGTCCTATAAAAGTTTGCTCAGACCTATTTTTGGGTTCACAAAGTATATGTTTATTCTATTTAAGTAGTTAACTTTTGAGTACATTTTCTACTTTATTAACAAGATTGAGTATCTACCAACAATATTGTTTACTCGTTATCCCACATATATTTTTTATAATTAAAATATGATTTCTTAAAAAACACGTATAAAAAGAAGTGAGCAAAATTTTACTGGACAAAGGGAGTATATTATTTGTATTTCACATTTGTCTATATAAATAATTTATTGTGTGCAGTGCAGCTTAAAGTTATCAATTGAATATCTTATTATCCAAATCAACCCTGTAATTTTGTCTCAAAACCTCTTTTTTCAAGTTTTTTTTTTTTTTTTGGAGAACTTTTTTTCAAGTTGAATTACCTTATTAATATTTTTTTAAAACATAAATCTTCAACATGGGGAGCTTGAAAATCCTTAATTTCATCTACACAGACTCTTCCCCACTTTTTAGCACAAAAGTGAATCTTCGTTGCTGTGTACATTTGATCTTGTTGGACATGTTTGATTATCTCTATTATGTTAATGAAATCCATTCCAATTGTTTACTCATTCAATGAGCAAGGTATCATTCAAGAACATGAGCTTTCCATTTTCATAAATATGAAGATATGAATTTCCACATCATTAATCTGAAATTATGTTCTATTTGATCCTAAACACTGAAAATTACAATTTCTGTTCTATTTTCGTCTCACCTGAATAGCAATGGTAATTAATTTCTTGTTCAATTCTTATGAAAATGGAAGTTCATGTTCTTGAATGATATTTTACTCGTTGTATGAAAATGTCCTCCACTGGCTTTGACTTTCTTGATGCTTCCTGGGAGCAATTTGAATCTATCATGAATATATTTAATTTATGTTTTCTTTTTGCTATTTTGTTTCTTTTCACCCCAGTTTTGTTTAGTGTTTTTACTTGATTTTATGGCTGATTATTTCAGGATTCATAGTATGATTGGGAAACTTGCTCAGTTTATCACCGACATCAGATGTTGTTTGGTTGTTGGTGGCCTTTCCACTAAGGTTCGTCTGTGAACATATCTTTTTTATTTGGTGTAGCTTGATATCGTATCGTGCTTTACAGTCTCTTCAACGCATACGGCCTCTTTTAAATATAAACACATGACTGTTTCATCCATTAGGGAGACTTGAGATTTATTAGGAGCATTTTAATTTCTTGCATATAGTCAACCGAGTGAAAACTCCAAGTTAATATTGATGATTTTCTGCAACAGTCAAGCCTTGAGATTCTGTTTAATTAATCAGCAAGATATAGATTTAGTAATATTAGTAATATTCCATCAAACATCCTTACTAGAATACAAAAATATACTGTATCAATTAAATCCCTAAAATCCTGGACTTGCTTTTTTTTGAGAACTCACAAACTTAAATGTATAACTTTTACAGCTGGTAAATGTCTGCAAAAGGAAATTTTGATACCTAAAATGTTACTGCAACCGAGTGGTTAACTTCCACTAAGCAGTCATTTTCCTATTACATAAATCCTACTACGATAATACAGACTGCAGCTAATTGTTATTCATAAATGTCACATAGTAAAATTATTCTGCTATCTTCCATGTTCTTTCATGGAGTACACCTTCCACATAAGTGGCTTAGATGAATCATGTGCCAATTGCTCTCAGTTTTGCAAATTTGTATATAGAACCTATGTCCTTGCAGATATACTGTAGTTGAATGCAAACATTGTCAATGCCTGCATATATGACAGAATAGTTTTGTTGTTAGACTGTGAAACATTGGTGTAGGTCTTTTTTGACAAAATACCTTCTCGAGGAAGTTTCTATGATTTATTTTGCCTAAACTGACAATGATATTAGGTGCAAGAAGCCTCTTTGAGAACATCGCCAGATATAGTTGTTGCAACTCCAGGACGTATGATAGATCACTTACGAAACTCTATGTCAGTACATTTGGATGAGCTTGCAGTTTTGATTCTCGATGAAGCTGACCGACTTCTTGAGCTTGGATTTAGTGCTGAGATTCGTGAATTGGTATGTTTTCAAACAGCTTTCTTTTTTAGTGGGAGAAGCGTGTTGATTCATTTCCTTTCTGAATTGTGAGCAAAGAAACATATTCTTGGAATGTGGTATCTTGATCATGATAATCATTTGTGCAGAGAAGAAATATTTTGGATTTCCATGGGTTCTTTCAGGAAAAAATGGAATTAATTTGTGAAGCTCTTGCATAATGTTTTTTTTAATAAGAAAAAGAAGCAAGAGATTATAGCGAGCAAGTACTTCACTTTAATTTTAGATTTAAAAATTAATTGCTATTTTAATTTGGTTTGTCTGACTTTTAAATCATAAAGAGAATCAAATTGTTATTTTGGTGCTTTCCCTTCAATATTCACTAGTATTTCAATTCTGACCGATTACTAATTACACGTAAAAAAAACCAATTTGAACAAGTACTGAAACTTTGCGAATCAATATTCTCAACATGTTCAATAACATTTCTCTTTCATAAACCCTAAACCCATAAAGAGGGAATTTACAATATTATTGCTTGCTCATCACCCATGCCTTTTTTCAAAATTTTAATGTTTATTAGAAGCGTTTCTGTCCCTACCCTAGATCACCACTGCCTTCATTATCTCCTTTTGAACAGTTTCATGATAGTTTGCTTTTCGACTTTAAGGATCAATATGGTAGCTAGCATATATCATATGATCATATCGAAGATTTGTTGTATAAAATCAGTGTCTGTCGAACATGCCCTGTGTCTATTTTTGAAGTGTGAATTATAGAAGTTTTCGTTAGTTTTTGAGCTATTAGATAAATAAAGATTAGGTAGAAAATATTATGCCACTCTTTAGGTTAAAGCGCCAAGTTGAATGAATTGGTTTCCCCAAAAATCTTCAACTAATTGAATTATGAAACAAAATACTTATGCTGGTCATTTTATCTGTGAAACAGTTAAAGTGTGACCGGGGAAATAGAGTGCTAGAAATTATGGTCACTTTTTGAAGAAAACACGTGCAGTACTTCTCTGTATTTTTCGTTTCATGCACATTTTGCCTCCTCAGTTTTTTGGTTTTTGCTTTGGTAGGAGCCAATCTTATTTCATGGACATTTTTTTTCTAGATTTTTTTTATTTTTAACTGCCATTCCTTTGATGTGGGACTTGTGATTCTATTCCGGAACTAATTATTTAGATAATTGTTAATGCTCTTCAGGTGAAGTTATGTCCTAAAAGGAGACAAACCATGTTATTTTCGGCAACAATGACTGAGAAAATTGATGAGCTTGTCCAGCTCTCCTTGAATAAACCATTACGCCTATCAGCCGATCCATCAACAAAGCGGCCAGCTGCTTTGATCGAAGAGTAAGGGGATGTTTTCAAACTCACATGAATAGTGCATAATCAATTTTTTCAATGCTGGTGACTTTTTGGAAATATAAGTGATTTTGGGTGTGAAATCTTGTTTGCAAACACCACCTAAATCATTAATAGTTCTACATACTATTTTTTTACTTCAATATTCATGATCCTTTGTGTTAAGATAAGATCTATGATTGATTTTGCTTCTGCACAATACATAAAATGTCTAATTAAACCTCACTTTGTATGCAGGGTGGTTCGCATTCGGCGAATGCGTGAAGGAAATCAAGAAGCAGTTCTTCTAGCCTTGTGCACCAAGACCTTTACATCTAAAGTGATTATTTTCAGGTTTTCTATCCCAAATGGAATTCATTGCCATATTCACCTACCTATAATCACGATTTCACATTGTTTTCGTTGAGTTTCTACTCACTTTTACATTGCTGACTATGTGCCACTCAACTATAAGGAATTGATTTGCTTATAGAAATATGAACCAAGGAAAAATTTGCAAGGAAGGCTTTGAACACTTTTCATTTTTGTCTTGCATATACTGTAACTGGAGTTGTATTTTTCTTAGTTGGTGAATTAATAGATGAAAGTTGGGCCATGATTACTTTTTAATTATCTTTGCATTTTTCTTAGTTCATGCCTAAGGAGGTTTTATGTTCTTTTTCAGTGGTACAAAGAAGGCTGCCCATAGATTGAAAATTATATTTGGGTTAGCTGGCCTTAAATCAGCCGAGCTTCATGGAGACCTTACCCAGGCCCAGCGTCTAGATGTAAGCATCTTGTAGCATCATTGGATTTTGTTGAGTTAGTGCATGCTCGATTAAATTGTAAAATTGGTCTCATATCGATTTTGGTCCCATGCGAATCCCTTAACTTTTAAATTGATGTAATTTAGTCCTGTATTGACAAGGTTGCAGGATTTATGCATGTGCTACTCACTTGAGCTGCTGGATTTCTATGTAGCAACCAGACTTAAGGATCTGGCGTTGTTTATGTGGCATAATGAGACCCAACATATTAATTTCAATTAAAAATATTACAAATTAATTATCATCCTAAAACAAAAAAAATTGTCAATAAAGGACTAAAATTTCATCATTTTAAAAGTTATGGGAATTAATTGAGAAAATTAATTCTTATAGGAGTAATGGACTAAAATTTCCAACACCCAATAAATATGGGACCTATTTTGCAATTTATCCATGTATGCTACATACCAATTCTCAAGGCTTGTTTTCATGATTTATTTGTAGGCCTTGGAACTTTTCAGGAAGCAGCAAGTGGATTTTCTTATTGCAACAGATGTTGCTGCTCGTGTATGTATAAGATTTAATTATTAATTCGACTGCGCTTAAATCACAGAGTAGAAATATGAAATTAATATGTTCATGGATCCATCTCATTGTTTTATTTGTTTTTCAGGGTCTTGATATAATTGGTGTTCAGACAGTCATTAATTTTGAATGTCCACGAGACCTTACTAGGTAAATATTGGCCCTTTTTAGAACACTTCAAGCCTTTTTCTTTTATTTCTCCTGTGATGTAATTTCCCCAATCTAGATCTTCTCATTTACCTCCTCTTCTTAACCTTCATCATCTCCAAAACTTGTCGAGCCACCTATGTGTGATTATGTACAATTTAAAAACAATCTGTACTTCTGCAGTTACGTCCATCGAGTCGGTCGAACTGCCAGAGCTGGCAGGGAAGGATATGCTGTTACCTTTTTGTCTGATGATGATCGTTCTCTTCTAAAAGCTATTGTAAGTATATAAACTCATATAAATTCACAATTATTTTGGATTTTACTTATTTGAGGTTCAATTGAAAAGCTCAGAAAGTTTTGGTTTCTTCTTGCCGAATGGGTTAGATGTTAGTAATATTTAATGGGTTTTGCAATTTACTTTCTCCATTTCTATGTGCCTGCGGTGTTTAAGTTGATTTAATATTGATATTTTATCATTAACTCTTGTCTCTTTTGAGGATGAATTGTGGGCATCACGATATCTTCAAGATGCCATTTTGTTCTTGCCTTCTAATTGGTTGATGTTCTAGCAGCAGTTGCACAACTTTTCCAGTTATCCATCAAGTTTTACAAATTTCTGTCCATATTTACTATTGATTTTTTATTTTTTTAATGTTTTTATCGGATGATATTATCAAGAAAGTTATCTATGGATCTCCTCTGATAATACAAAAAGAAGAAATTGAATGAAGCATTTGCTCGAGTTTAGTAGCATCTCAAGTCTTTACCATTATGACAGGTTAAAAGAGCTGGTTCGAGGTTGAGAAGCCGAATCGTATCAGAGCAATCAATAAAGAAGTGGTCTCAAATAATTGAGCAAATGGAAGATCAAGTGTACTCGATTTTTCAAGAAGAATGGTAATTGCTTCATTTTTCTGTCGAAGTATGATCTATTCTTTTCTCTAAAAGGAGTATGATCTGTACTGCCATTCATTATCTTTTATTGTTACAGGGAAGAGATGGCACTAAGAAAAGCTGAAATGGAAGTTGCAAAGGTCTATTATTTATCTTATTTTTTTTCTTTCAATACCTCATAGCTTCTATTGGTGCCAAAATATACACCGACTATCATTGATATATATATAACCTAGATAAACCCCTACTTTTGTGTTACTTAATTTTTAGATAGAATAAAGACATGGAAACATCCTGCCATACTATTTTCACCCTATTGGTTGTAGTAAGCTTGTATGTGTGACAAATTAGCAATCCGGGAGTCCATATGATAGGAAGTGGTATACACATGTACACTAGGGTCTAGGCATAAGAAAACAAAAGAACTCTGATTTTTATTTGTCTGTAGAAATCTGGGAAAGGGAATGAAATTTAACCGACTTGATTTTCTCTTTTCAGTATCACATGCGAGTATCACAGAACCAAATGGTGTTGGATTACTATTGTTATATGACAAACATATTTAAACTTATTTCTTAGGAGTATTATTTTCTGCCCCTCATGTTCAAGAGGCGAGCGCCTTAGGTTTACTTGGAGTATAACTATAAACATATTTTACATTCAAAAGTCTTGCATAACCCAGTAACAGTATCTATTCTGTCCTGTAATGTTTACATGTTCCCTTCATGGTTTGTAGGCAGAAAACATGATTGCTCACAGAGAAGAAATATATTCACGTCCAAAACGAACATGGTTTGTTACGGAGAAGGAAAAAAAGCTTGTAGCTAAGGCAGCAAAGGTAAATCCTGATCCTGGCATTCTGTATTGCATAGTCCTTTTAGGCTCACAAATCAAAGTTTGAGACTAATTTGCAGTTTTTTGCTGACCGTTACTCTAGGGGGTAGCAATTGTAGGAAAATATGTTTTTGGGCTGACAAATTTAGGTCATTATATTTTAATTGGGCACATTTTGGCCAAATTAGACTGAACACCCCCTAATCAGGCCAAAATCCTTATCTTTCTTTTGATTCAGTCACTTCCAACCCGAAATTAGCTCAATTGCCAATGATTCAAGGGTCAAGATATATATTATCCTGTTCATCTCTCCGAGTCTGTTAGTTTGTACCCATCAATTATGAATTTCGTTTACCACAATGCCTGAAATTTCTTTAATTTTAGTACCTTTGGACCTCTTTTTCTCTATTTGTTTGGATATTTCCCCCTCCATCAGGGGATGTCTATTGAAACCTGATGTTTGAGCTGAGAGTGTTAAAAAACCTAGTAACCTTTGTGTATCTTATACTCATGATTGCGTCCTTGGTTGTCTGTACAGTACTGATTCTCTCATGATAATTCTTCCTCTTGTTGTACTCATTTTGCTAACTGTGTGGTACTGCTAATGGTTTACTAGGAAGCTTTGGATACGAGAAAAGGTCCTGGAAATGAAGCTATCAGTGCTGAGCAAGCAGAAGACTTAAAGATGAAAGAAAAGAGAAAACGGGAACGCGAGGTATTTTACATACTGCACTTATATGCAATATTTCATTTTGTCTGTAAATTAATTATGTGGATTTGAATTTTATACAGAAAAATATGCCCAGAAAACAAAGGAGAAAGTTGGAGGCAGCTAGAGAGATGTTAGAGGATGAAGATGAAGTCAAGGTGCGTGTTCTTTCATTTTTTCTTTGTTGTATGATTCACATGCCTCTGTTTATTTGTTTGGATAAATACAATATTATGCAAAGTGAACTTTCTGTGATTATTTGTTTGGATAAGCACAAGTAGCTCATGAGCTGGCTCTACTCACTTTCACCCTCCATGCCCATGCTGCATGTCACTGGATATTTCATTTGTTATACCTTTAGTCATGCGAAGTGTTTCTAATAATTAATTTGGGCAGGGCGGAGAGAAAAATAATAAAGAGAAAAACGGAATTTCTCTTGTTGATGTTGCATACCGTAGAGCAAAAGCTGTGAAGGCTGCACAAAAGGCTGTTGACGCTGGAAAGATTGTGAGAAAGTCAGTTAAAAATCAGAAACGTCCTGCCCAAGTAACTAAATCAAGAACAGATGAGATGCAGGAACTTTTCCAGAATGACATGAGTGAGAAAAGGCAGAAAAGAACTGTTGGAGGTGCTGGGAAGAAGAAATCCTCATTCAAGAGCAAGTCACGGTAATAATATCATTTTGATGTTTCACAACTTAAATGAATTTATTTTCTTATCGTGGTTCAGCTTGTCGCATGAACTTAATGCAATCCGCCGAATATATGATTAGAAAATACACATCTTGTTGGAAAAAAGACTTTTCTTTTGTTTTATTGAGCCCCCAAACTTTTATTTTTCTCACATTGAAGCCCTAAGAGAATGCAATGTGATCACAAATAATAGTTTAAGGGCTCAATATTAATAAGAATAAGTACAATGCTCAAACTTCCAAAAAGTGCATTTTATCATTATTTGCATGAATTAAGTCTAGATATCTCAAATTATTTGTGTTTGGAATTTTATAATTCTGTTACTCTTCAGGTACAACCGCCGTTAGGTTGTGTGTTTGATCCATTTGGAAAAAATTGGGTGGTTGACCGCGTTGACTTTAGCAGCTGAATACAGGATGCGTGAAATTTGATACAGGAGTACTGAGTTAAATTTTAATATTAATGTATCTTATTCTGTACTGCAGAATTTTGATTTACTCGTTTCATCAAATTTTGTGTATTATTATAAGCTTCACAAATGAAGTTAGTTTTTGTGTTTGTTACACTGAGATTTGTATCCTTACCACATCCATGTTTTATTGGAATACAGACATTTAGGTTATGTACGACTTTTGATTCATTTCCCAATTCTGAGTTTTTGGTGTTTGCATTAGTTTTGAGTTACTGAGCTTAATTATGTTCCACCCATCTGTATATTTGTTCGTGACACTTATACGGGTTGTGCTTGGAGTCAGGCTGGGATCTATGATAGAAAATGATTTGGTTGACTTTGATCCATGTTTGAAAATGATGAGTAAAAATTTAGAGAAAGAAAAATTAAGAGTATGAAATTGTGATACAAGTTCTTTCAATATTAAATTTTTTTATTAATAATTTTTTTTATGATTTTTGATATATGTATATATTTATTAGTAATATTACAAACCTAAAACTATAAAATTTATCCAAACAAACTTTAAATATCCAATAACCACTTGACCACATTTTTCTAACAGTCTGGGCGTGTAAACTCTTTCCTTTTAGATCTTTTTTAATTGAAATTTTGTCTTCTAGTGGTTTGGGGATTGGACACCCCACCCACTGATTAAAACTCAACTGAACTGAATGATCAAATTAAATATGTATTAAAATTTGGTTATTATTTTATTTTGTATTCATCAAATTGTATGGTAGTATGGATCTATCATACAATTACAATTATATGATAGTGTGATCTATCTTTTTTTTTTTTTGAAAATTTAATTATTAATAATAAATTAAAAGGCAGTATATCAATTCAGGCGAGAGATTTATTAACCGTGAGAAGAGTGATGACGAATCCAACGATTTCATGGTGGTTTGAAAAATAAACATGATATTGTAGAAATGAGTTTTCTATATGTTCTCTTTCCAATAGTACTACTGTGGAATATACATTACAAGTATCATATCATAGAGACATTAAAAAAAAGATTGAACATAAAATATCTCAAGTGCAGTTTTTTCGCAATATCTGAGGATTTCATTTATGTACGTAGAGAAAAAATTTCGACTTTGAAATGGCCCATTCACCAGCAAATTGCCACGTCTGGAATACCCGTAACTTTACTTATTGCATCCAATAAAAGGACAAAATATTGAATTTGATAAAGTTAAGGGTGGATTTCAAAATGGAAAAAGTCAGTAGTCCAAAAGCAGTAAATTAAAGAACTAAAAAAGTAATTACCCTAATAATAATACAGAAAGAGAAGAACAAGATAGAAGATATAAGGAAATAGGAATAGCAAAAACCAGAAATTATTTACAGATCCAGAATCTGTTACACAATTATGAGAAATCTGAGTTGTATGTATGTAAGAGTCTGGCCGCCTCTTAAGTTGTATTGAAATGTAAAGAGAACAAAAGTATATGATAACTTCCTATAATGGAACCAAAAGAGAAAGAATTTAGACTCTCTCAACAATTAAACCTAGCTTCTGTATTTCTCCCCTAAATAATAGCAGCATATCCCAAGAACCAAACGAAAACTCGAATTCCCATCATTATTCGATTTCTACAAGACCTTCACCAACTATGTCAATATCGAATTCTTTCTCCTCGGGTTAAACTAATGCTATAAAATTACTAACCTGCCCTGATTTGCACTAATCCACGAAATGATCACACGAATCAACTCTGTCTCCAAGGTGGTGTATAGTGCTTGAACGGGTAAGGTTCCCACCCGTTTTCTGGTTCTTTTCTCTTCCCAGCGAGGGTAGATTGGGGATTTAGCCTCAGCTGGTCATCAACAGACCTAATTTGAGCAGAATTCAAGAACAATCCAAACCCAGAAGGATCTTTACTTCCACTTTCCATCAACATACTGGAATTCAGATCAAAACTGCTCCTCGATGGGCCAGCCCCGTTTGAAGGAGTTGAGGTGTTCATGTTCAGAAGAAATGGTGGCTGAGAGAAAGCAGCTGGGGCAGAACCTACAATTTGTGGGATAACATGTTGTCCCCTGGAATCCACCATGTATGGGATGGGCCCACCATGCCCGTATATGGAGGAGAAAGGCATAGAAGGCCCAGGTGGAATGTTATTGTAGCCATACATTGATGAATGGGCATATGGAAGTGGTGGTGATCCAACGGCTAAAAAGTTACCGTTTCCCCGCAAATTAACATCAAATGCGAGCTCTGGGGTTCGTCCATTTGGTAGGGGTGGAGTTTGAGAAATAAAATCTTTTCGATTGATTTCAACTCTCGTCCCCATTATGGATATTACTGTCTCGTCTGAGCTGGCACCATTGAAAGATCGAGAGACGGGAGTTAAATAGGTATTAGCAGAAGAATCATTGTGATAAGATGGCTGATCATTCAAATCGATATTCCTTGAAGGCTGTGTTGATGGAAAGAACTGCCCTATCCTCCAATCTAATATGGAACCACCATCGTCATTCGTGTGATTCAGATCAAGTGCAAGATGTTCTGATTTTCGTGAACTCGTTTCAGCAGAAGACTCCTCTGTTCTGGGATCACCACTTTCAGCCACATTCAGATCAAAATCAAGAAATCCTGGTCGTTGCCTTGATGCTGGACGAAAAGCACTCGTTACAGCTGAACCTTTCCAACCAAGATTCCCCTCAAATTGCAGAGGAGCATTGGGCAATGAAGGAACTGCTGTTGCTCTCGAAGCAGAAACGACAGAAACGGGGGCAGAAAAGTGATTCTGGGGACGATCAGAATCTTCCAAAGTGACTTCTAGATTCAGGTCAAGATTACAAAGACCTTTCTCCTCATCGGGAGGAGCTTCTTGAGCCAACTCAGTGAGTTGAGATGTTGCCATTTCTTGTGTGGCATCTGCCAGCTCAGCATCATCAAGGTCTTCAGAGCTAGTTGCAGATTCTTCCTGTGTTGGTGAAGATTCTTCAAGTGAATTTGGTTCATTTACAACCTCCATAGGTGGGCCCTCACCGGAACGGGCTTGACTAACAGATTCTGGGCTATTGGGCTGCCGTGGATTACCTTCCGGAAGCTTCTCAGAAGAACTGCAACTCGGTTCTCTGTAATCTACAACTTCTCTCTCCACTTCTATCGCCACTTGCCTAGCAACTTCCAGAGGATCTAGTTCAACATCAGATTTCTTGCCAGCTCGATCGGGTCCACTATCCATTAGTTTTTTGTGAAAAGTGTAATTATTTGCTCGATGATTTTCACTTCCATGCAGGCTAAATGTGTTTGCCTTTCCACCATCTTCGATCCCCGAAAGGGATGTCCCTAAATCTTTGTGTCCCCAACTTTTCTCATTGCTAGAAGATCTTGGCAACATATAATGGCTAAACATTCTGTACTGATTTGAACCACAACCTTCATCCTTGACGCCCTTTCCATCAGAGTCTGTTGTCCTTGAGTCAATACATGATACAACTTCATCACATGAACTTTTGTCCCCAGCAGTGACTTCAGTTATGGCTTTCATTTCATCGATATCGTCAGTACTTATATTAATAGATCTGCCTTTTAACATCTTAGATTCTTCAAGCCCGCCTAATTTATCTGGCAAGCTTTCACTCTTCAGGGACTGCGTAGTACAGTTAGATGATTCCATGTGCTGAAACTCTGTCTGAGTTTCAACAGTATCTTGCCTAGGAACAGCTGGGCTACATGGCTCAGAGGTAGTACTGATAGAGGGGTTTACAATTTTGTCCAAATTGTTTGCACTTTCAACTTGATCAGGATGAACAGCATCAGAAGTTGTAGATAGCACAGGGTCATCTTTTGTTATTACATTGTCCTTTGTGTTAGAAGTTTCCAGAGAAACAGGACCATCACACGGGGAAGTTTCTGAATGTCCAATTCCTTTATCTGTATCAGCACTTTTTCCTGCCTCATCAACAGCAGCTTTATCAGCATCCAAAACAGATGGAATACTGTCTGTCTTGGACTTCCAGCTTTCAAAAAGCGCTCGAGCTTTCTCCTGAACCCTGGAACTATTGTGCATGAAGAGATTCTGAACAGTTGTCCAGATTTCAGAAGCAACCAATTTTTCATAGTCCACATCAAGTTTTTCGATTGCCTGCAGTAGATGAGTGATTGATTCTTCCACAAAGCTGTCAACTTTATCATCGCCAAATTTCTGGGCTTCCTTCAACCACTTAGAAATGAAGTGAATGCCATCTAACTGAAGAAAAAGATCAAGACAATCCTTATTCTCAGTGGTAGCAATAGCATTTGCAACTGCAGACCACTGCCTTGTTGAGTCTGCTGCATTCTTCGCAGTACAATCTCGTTCTTTCTCCACGACAGCCATAAGTTCCCTAATCCGTGAAGGGGCTGTAAGCCCGTTATTCATCTCAGTTACGGTGAAGAAGTCTCCAAGCGTCATAACTTCTTATAAGTTAAAACTCCGATAGACTACTGTATATCTATCCATCCTGTTGTCTGAACCCTGAAAAAAGTATTCAAAATAATGGTCGAAGTCATAAAAAATATTCCAACAATCGTGAGGTTCAGTTTATTAAATAAATTAAAAGGCTGTGATTAAATTAAAACAATAACAAAAGATTGTGAATTTATATGCAAAAATAAACTGGCTGCCACGTTAGCATAAGTTGCCAGAAAAATAGTCACATGATATAATTGCAACTATCCAAAAGGTCCTACATTCATATTTTGTCACGTAGAAATCTCCTCTCATAAAACCAAACTTAAGATAGTTGGAATATATATTTGATTGATAAGCGCTACTTGGCAAATGACAAGGCACGACAGTACTTTATTTGCAACACCATCCAATTAGTCTTTTTCCATATTTGAATAAAATCAAGTGCAACTTCCTGTAAAATTGGCTTGCAGAAATTCCACCATGAGAAATCTCTACTTTCCAAATTCATTCAAATTGAAACTAGGATGGAACTCAAATTACTTTAGAGTACTAGACAGTCATCATCTTTACCAAATGGCATACAAGGCTACATGATCCTATATGGAGCTCTAAATGATTCTATACAAGAGGGCCATATCCACATTTTGTACATGTTTATCTAACATAAACGCCACAAAACAAACTAGTCATTACTCCCACAAATTGTTGAAGACTTTGCATAATATCATACATGTAATATGTATCTACTACTTTATGTTACGACTTATTTATGTAATGTTGATCATCATCTGAGTAGTAATGGCAAGTCAAATCAATCTCTTAATGCTGCAGAGTATCAAATGAATTTTAATTTTAAATGCATGTGGCAATAAAATATAGGCAAGCTCCACAGCAAAAGGGGGCTTAAAGAAGCACTCTTACCTGACGTGAAGCACAGCTTCTGAAAACATTATGTATTCTCAATTTTCACACAATTAAAACATGATGATAATGTAAGATCATATTCCAAGGCAGCGATAACTGCAAGTAACAAAATCACAGCAAGGGAAGTCGTGTTGATAACTATAAACTCATATCCTAAGCACAAATAACAACATAAAGTAATCCATATAAATGATAACACATAAGGCAGGTGTCAAACAAAAACATTAAAGTCTTGCACGCTGTTGATGACAGCGAGGAATTCTTGTGTTCTGTAATTACCAAATTTGGAAGCATTGATTGAGCCCATTTTTAATGGGTTCTTTCCCTAACTATTTGTTAATAAAGCACTGTTAGAACCAAGTGCCAATGTGCAAACAAAGGCCAAAAGAGAAATACTGTTGGGGAAAAAGGGTTAAGAAAGTAAATATCTCCCCTTATAGTAATAACCCCACCCTTGCTGATGATGAAACCATTGGCTGAACATGAAGATATTAATTAAGAACAACCTACTTTCTTATTGAAGCCCAGGTTTTAAGTTACAATGTCCCAACTCCATGCAATCAATGCAAAATTGAATGATGTAAAGAAAAGAAAATGTTTTCAAATTTAGAAGAACATTCTACAATTGCATACCTGACCCAATCAACATTTGAGATTAAAACTTAATAGTATAAGTATGATAATTTGTATGGGCATAAAAATTCAATATGAAACAATAGTCAGTAATGTTTACCACTTCAGAAATGCCCCGTTTGTCAAAGATAACAATTCCAACTTAACTCCAAGTAAATCACCAAGCAGCACTTGATTTGTATCCTGAAAGTGAAAGGAATAAGAAATTGAGAAGAAATTAAGAATAACCAAATTCATCTTCCAACCGATGATTCATCCGTCATATCGAGATATCAAGTAGTTCCAACGAGAAAATCAACTTCCAACAAAAACGGGAAAAAATGCAGAGGAATCAAATCTAGGGTTTCTGAATAGACAACACCAATTAGTTTCTGAGAAACAAAACGAAACAGAAAAATAACACCACAAAGTATAAATTTATAAGCAACCTAATAACATAAACGAAGGCCCGACCCTTAATCCAAACCCTAGATTACCAATTCAGTTTACTCAGCACATAAATTAGCGTGTCCAAACCAATTACAGAGTGCATATACCGCGATTAATAGGACGTATACTCTAGGGATTAGATGCGGATTATAATAATTATAATTAATGCAAACAATATTGCAAATTGAAACGCTTAAATCCAGATAAATATCCCACCAAAAAATAAACAATTTGGAAAACGAATATAGCTAACCTCTTCCCGAAAGTCGGAAAAGCTCACGGTTCAATAGCCTCCAGCTCCCCTTAACTTACACCCAAACAATCCAATTTTCCTATCTCTGAACCCCTAATTCATTGTCTTCTGAATCCTTTTCCTAATGAGAATTGAAAACAGAAAAATTATCAAAAATTAAGGGGGAAAGATTTGGTTGGGAATAAACCTAAGTTTGTTGTAGAAGGTCTAACGCTGTGTTGTTGTTCTTCTTTCTCCTTCTTCCCGTCGATGAAATTTTCTTCCCTTGTTGTTGGTCTATTTTAGTTCACAAGTGGGTATTCAACACGTGCCCCGTGTGTGATTTCCGCTTAATGACCGAATTACCCTACCAGTATAATATGTTTGGTTTAATATTAATTTACGACAAGTATTATGAATATTATTTTTTTAAAAAATATATTGTTTATTTAGATAGTTATAACTTTGACTTTTTCAGAAAACATTTCTCAACCCCATTTCTTAATCATTCACAAATTTCAAGATTAGACTTAAGACAATTTGGCGGAGAAAAAAGATGAACTTAATCAAAATTGCATTTTGAATAAAAATGTGATATATTTTTAATAGATTAGTATGCGTGCATGAGAGAAATTATTTATTTTGAGAGATGTCGGATATAAAATACTCCATAATATCAGGACAGCTTTCTATTCTCAAGAAAAAAGAAAAAAAAAATAACACTTAATAAACTGATGAGAATGTAATGGAAGGGTGTAAATCATACTAAATGCTGCTTTCATTATCGCAACACATATTAAATGAAAAGTACAAAGTTATTGAAAGAGAATATGAAAGCAATAATGTTAAGTACAGATTTGGTTGAAAATAGAACAGGTATTCAGCACTTGCATCTTATCTTAATAAAGCGGGACCCCTTTTTTTCCCAATTGTTTTGGCCACATACATCTTTTTTAAACCCTTTCTCTAGATTTTTGTGTTTGCTAATATACAAAATCGAGAAGCAAAGATTGTTCAAAATTAACTAAGCTCTTTGGATGGAGGAGTTTGATCTATAAATTTTAAATCCATCATTCGAATCCACTCCACTTGTTTGGATTATGAATGAATTTTAAACACTTCACATACTTTGTAGTTAAAATTGAAAGAATTTTAAATCCTCACAAAAACCATATCATTTGAAATCCATCTATTTTTAAATACTTTCATTTGAAATACCTTCTCAAATTAAATCTACTATCCAAACACAACCTAAGTTCATTGAGTTAAAAAAATTAAAATAGTGATGCATTTCTTAATTTATGCATGTCATCTCAATGAGGGATCATGATAATCTTTTCATATTGTTCCAATTTTATGGGATGTCCCCAAAGGGACAAATAATGATGCATGAATTGAAGCTATAAAATAAAAATATATATCTTCATTCAGTAATATTTGTATGCATTAGTATTACTATGTAATTTCTTTCAATGGGGTAATATCACGATACTTTCTCCGCTTCGAAATAAACTTCACACTTTCGTTTTTCATTTGTCCTACAATAAACTTCACACACTTAAAATAGGTCCCCTCCATAACTTCACTCAAAAAATTTATACAAAATGTTATTACTTTTGAATTCACACATATACACGATTCAACTTTTCCATTTTAGAACAGAGGAAGTATTATTTATCAAGTGATACCATTACGTTTATAAAAGAATACTAAAAATTCAAACATAACCCCAAAATATGATGACACAATATATCAAAATTCATCTGAAAGAACAATAAAAGGAGGGAGTCATCAAGAAAGAGGACTACCACAGATGAATTTAGATATTTCTGATTTTACAAAAAATGAAGAGCTTAATAAGGAAACATATTTCTCAGTATGCAACAGAATGATGAGTTAGCAGGAGTAGAGTGAGCCTAGTGACTTGAAGCAACATATGTTTCCAAAACATGCCTGTACATTAGATGATATACGCCAAAAGTTAGACAACCCTAAAGTTTACGCGTAAGCAAATTAAGGAGAGATAAGCTGCCTTGTGTTCTCTTCTTCTCATCAATGTTCCCTCTCTTCCCAACCCTGCCCCCCTGAAATCACACAAAGAATTGCATAAGATTTCACGTGTGACAGAATTGCAACAGTTTGAAAGATCGCATATCGAATTGTGAATTTTAAAAACGTGACGAAAGTTGTGATTTATTTTGCAATTAATCCAAAAGGCAATGAAGGGCCTCCAACACAAAGGTCAAATAATTTTTGGAATATTAAGTTCCATACAATAAATAAAAAGAAATCACCTTTAGCTTGTCGTTATCTTCATCGATGTTCAACAAACTGATGTCCTTTAATAACATAGATGAAGCTGGTCGTAGTCTCCTGAAGAAATTGACAAAATAACTATAGTAATGAGTTCCAACTTTTGAAAGCAAGTTGATCTATCGTAGAAGAATATAATCTATATTAGTATCGTTTGATTTGGGATTTGAAAACCGAATTAGAGATTTCGAAATTTACTTTCGTTTTATTTTGAACTTTTAGAATATAACTTTTAAAAACTCAATACATTTACCCAACAAAAACCTATAAATCAATCATCTTTTACCTTTTTGGTTTATCGGTATGCTGAATATTGCTGCATGGAGCAACTTTAGGCACAAATTTGACCTCATTTTTGGCATTCAGTTCTTCCTCTGGCGCAGTAACCGGTGGTTCTAGCTGCACCCAAATAAGCAAAGAGTTTAGTATTATTTCAAGAGTATCAATCAATTAGATATGAGACCATAAGAATGCTAAGACCTGAGAGAATAGCAACAGTGAGATTTAGAAGCAATGGGCTCCAAAATTGCACCTCGATCATTTCATGTATACAAAATATTTCTCATATAACAAATGGGAGAGTCGGACCAATTGCATCTAAAAGAGCAGATCAAGGAAACATACAAGTACATCCTTCCTAATACACATACTAAAACCATTGCAAAAAAGTTTATTGTCTCGTGTTTTTTCCACTCCAGCTACAACTATAGTGAATTATAAGTACATCCCCTAAAAAAAATTAATCCTTATCCACCACCATGGATGTTCATCAACATCCTATAAAAATGCCTACTTCAAGAATGTGCAGAAATAACAGAGATGGAGTGTTCATAGCAAAATAGATATAGTCACAACTAATATAGCAACCTTTCCTTTGACTAATTGAGCCGAAGAAAATTCTCGAAAATATCCCCCATGGTATGCAAAGGCTAAGCATTGGCTGCTATAAAAGAGACAAATCCAGAATATTAATCTCTTAATAGTTTTCTAACTAATGAGCTACAACTTGACAAGAAATTGAATACAGTATTTTTTTCTCAGAGAACTCCACGATGAAGAATATCAGTAATTTCAAGTAGATTTATGTAGCATGAAGAATACAATATCATAACTTTCAAAGTTCTCAGAGCATCAAACTAACCTTGCTCTCTACATTATTACAATGTTCTTCATCCACATGATAACTCGTGTTATCTCTCCGAGGAAATTCAGAAGAGCTAAGGACAGTTTGTGAATGTGCAGCAACGGGAACAGTCCATTCCTCAACCAATGACAGGTCATTATCTGGAAAATTAACATTATTGAGAAAAGTGCAGGAGATGAAAGGAGTACCATAGTAGTGTCAAAATTATATTTGGAAGAAATTAAATGTAAGAGAACGAGAGGGACATTTATGTCACAAATAAGAGGAATATTGGTTGCTATTTAAATGAGAAAGTAGGGACGGCAGAAGAAAATCTTAAAAGAGGAAAATCCATGTCACAACTCAGCATGGCTCTTACAATAAAAAGATTATTAGTACATGCTAATGTTTCCCACAGTAAGAAACAAAGAATGTTGAAGATTATCAGGATTCAGGACCTAGGAATTCTGTCTTTATTAGTTTCCTAGTTTAGTGGTTCAATGTTTAGTACGTAAATCGTTATGCATTCTTTCCTTACATTGATTGTAATCCTAGGTCTTTCTCCCACTATAGATAGGGGAGTCATCTACCTCAATAATGTACACATTACATGAATTCCCATCTACTGCTATCTCTTTTACAAGGGCAATAAATATATATGTTCACCTCGCAATATAGCCATCAATTGCATCTTAAAAGTTTTTCTATAGGTTTTATATAAGCAGACATGTTAATTCTATTTCTGACATATATAAAGAAGCAAAAGCACTTAGAGAAGCTATATAAACATAATGCACAATTAAGCAGCT
The DNA here is from genome assembly GCA_963675135.1 of Galeopsis tetrahit. Classification (NCBI taxonomy): domain Eukaryota; kingdom Viridiplantae; phylum Streptophyta; class Magnoliopsida; order Lamiales; family Lamiaceae; genus Galeopsis; species Galeopsis tetrahit. The sequence continues at coordinate 68,265,234 of OY776131.1, forward strand.
GAACCTGTTGCACCATTTCCAATCTGAGCTGGCTCTTGTTTAGCATCTTCTAGATCTTCAGAAAGCTGACTACTCTCAGCACTTTCTTCACCATCAAGAGCTATGCACGCTTGAACAGTTAGACAAGTCGCATTGCTTTCAGGTTGAACTGGCTCTTGTTTAGCATCATTTAGATCTTCAGAATGTTGAGTGCTTTTAGTACTCTCTTCATATTCAAGATAAGTAGAAAATGAGGATCCATTCGATACACATTTACTCTCTGGTTCCAATTTCTCCACATGTTCCAGTGTGTCTACAACATCTTCTTCTGGCCTGTGACTTGGGTAAAGGTACCCACAAGTCGACTGAATAGTTGCTTGGCTTCTTGAAGGCATGTCCACTGTGCCCATATCTTCATGGCAAATCAAATCTTTAGAGCTGCTGCAAGTACTTGTTGAAAGCGCCTGACTACTGTTTGAGCAAATATCCACTTTGCTGGGATCTTTCACGCCCTTCGCATTTTGAGTATCCTCACTACTTTTTACGAGGTCTTCAATTTGCTGGTGAATAAGTCATGACAGATAAGTGGTGATATGTTCAGAACATGACCACGATACTACTGTATGAAGATCTTACATAGTTACATCAGTAAAAAAAATCCAATGATAAATAGCTAGCATAAATATTTTTACCTGTGTGTAATGATATTCAGGTCCAGAAGAACGAGAAGCAGAAGTCACAACTAAATCTCTAGCCTGACAGACATTTTTTTTTATTTTTAAGGACAGTTATATAAATTAGCACTCAGTACTCAATGAAATAAATACAAATGGCTTACTGAAGGATCAGTTTCCTCCAACTCATTTGAGGAATAAGATAGTTTTTCTGAGTTTTCCTGAACAAGAATTGAGAAATAAATATTCAGTGAGACATAACAAGGATGAGCAATCAAGAAATGTGAAAACGGGGGTTGGGGGGGGGGGGGGGGGGTGACACATTGCATTGTGAATTGAGCATACTGTATCACATACAATTAGTGCCACAGTTTTCAAAGAATCACGTTATCTCGAAGAAGGATTTATACAAGTGATATCAATATCCAAGCATTCCGGGAAATTGTTGTATCAGCCACAAAAAGATGTGACCAAGAATATAATTGACCTGGGATATATAATCGCTACTCTACGAAAAAAGATGTACTTTTACCAAAAAAGACTGAAATTCTTTTAATGAATTCAAGTCTGTCCCACCACATTAATTGATCTCATAACCCAATTGGCTTCAACTTGATGCTCATACTTTTAAAATTGAATTCAATGCTCATATCTACATATGATGTTGAAGCTCATACCTGCAAGATACACAATTTCGATTCCAGATCAACAAGCCTCATCTTTTCTCTGGTCATTTCATTCACAAGGTCTAGGTTTCTTCTTTGTTCATTGCTTAAGCTATCTCTGAGATTGCAGTTCTCGATTTCTACCCGCTGTTGTGAACACAAAAAACAAAATCAAGATTATGTTAAATTGAAGAAGTATGTGTAAGTATGTAATGGATGAACTATAAACCAAACATACAAATGATTATCCTACTATTTCCACAGGAATCAAAACTACCTCAAGTTTTTCCTTGTACTGCTTCAAAACAGTCCACATAGCTTTTGAGAATCCTTGCATAATTTGGTACTCCCGATCCTTTTTAACACAAGGTTTGCCATGATCTCCTTTCAGGGACAATTTTTCTTGAATTTTCAGCCCAACAAACCCATCTGATAGAACATGAATCTCATTTATGTTTGCATCATGAATCTCTTCATTGTTTTGATTGAGGGCTTTAATCACTTTCCCAGAAACTTCTGTCCACAAGATAAACACCTCATGAGGAATCTCCAATAGGATAAAACGGGGAAAAAAAGTTAATGGATATAGGTGTCATTAGCCAAAGATATTTACAAGAAATACAATTACCTTTGTCCACATTGGAATCGGGACATATTTCAATCTGAAAGAAGAAAAGGGAAAATCAATAAAACAATGTAGACAACAGCACCCACAAAAAGGAAAAGATAGATTTAAGGGTATATTTAAACTACTTTAATTGCTACTAGCATGAAAAGGCTGAGAATGTCATATCAAAGATGCTTCACTGTTTCTGAACTTCATTTAAACTAATTAAATTGCTACTAGCATGAAAAGGCTGAGAATGTCATACCAAAGATGCCCCACTGTTTCTGAACTTCATTTACTTAAGTTGTCATACCATAAATCAAACTATGTACATAACAGTACCCTCAGAAAGGAAACGATAGGTTTAAAATTAAAGGCATTATTTAACTAATTGAATTAACTACAACAAAAGGTAATATACAACAGAATGACATCTTTAGTTGCTAATTAGTGTATGGTGAATTCCATACCACAGAAGCACTGTTGCTGAACTTCATTTTCTTAGGTTGCATTACTTGAGGCAATGCTTGGTTGAGCCTCTTGTTGCACGTCACATTTACTGGCCCGTCCATGGTTTTAAATCTACATAAAATTCCAAAATGCTGTGACTATTTTGTGAAATATCCAAGGTGCTGCAGCATTCAGTGATTCTTACTTGATTTTTGTGAATGGCGATGCCTGCCTCAACAGAAAGGACGTATCAAGATAATCTTCTACTCCAGGTTTGACAGTTAAAATCTGCACGATTTCAAATTTAAATAATAAGCAAAACAACAACAATAATAATAAGTCTAATGAGAATAACAAAACAAAAACTGCTACATAGACCACAAATAATGGAAGAAGCTCACCAGCGCCATCCTCTTCTTGCCTTCCAAATAATCTTGCAAATACCTGGTTAGCTGATCAAAATAACGCAATGTGGATGCTGAAATTAATAATAGAATTCATATGCAAACTTAGGAAAGAAATCCAGCAACACATTGTCAGCATTAGCTGATTAGCACTAAGGTACCAAGGAGTTTTTGTAGTGCTTCTGCAATGGTGGTTTGTTTCGATTCTTCTGGTGCTCCAACAGTGACTGAAAGTGAAGAATGAAGTAAGTAGAGAAAGAAGACTCTTAATCCAAGAAAGAAGCAGAACAGAAAAATATGATTTAAAAAAAAAAAAAAAAGATTTCATTCATACCCTCAAGCACTGCCCAAAAACCATTGAGGTGTTGTTGATGAAATTGCTCTCAAGCAATCTAGCCCCCTGTGAAATAATAATATCAGCTCCAAACACACATACCATTGGCAATCAGATGCAACTCAGGGTACAGCCAGGTCTTGATTAAATTTGTAACTATTTAAAAATGTCTATTATTAATGAATGTTACAACTCAATATCCAATGGCCCAGTGTTCACATTGTTATTAGCCTAAAGTAAAATTCACTAAAATCATAAACTAATTGTGCTTACTTGAATCATATGTATGCATTGCAAGCTCCAATATTGGAAGTAAATCATATCTGGAGCATAAGGAAATATTATTCTATTTATACACTGCGACTCCAAAGTCTCCAATAGCCTTGCAGTCGCATAATACTCATCAAATATAAACTCTACAATACAATGATACTGAACAAAAAGTTAAGGTTGTGTTTGGATGAGGGGATTTGATTTGAGGAGGTAATTTCAAATGAAAGGATTTAAAAATAGATAGATTTCAAATGACATGGTTTTAGTGAGGATTTAAAATCTTCTCAATTTTAACTAAAAATTGTGTTAGCAAAAATCTAAGTGTCTGAAATCCATTCATAATCCAAACAAATGGAGTGGATTTGGATGATGGATTTAAAATCCATAAATCAAATCCCTCCATCCAAATGGAGCCTAAGAGACTTGCTGGTGAAATAATTTCTTAATCCCCACGGACAAGTCTGTGATGCTTTTTAATGAACTTTTACAACGAGTCAAAGACTAGAGAGAACATCTTTTTCTTTTCTTTTTTTTGTATGCCCCACTTGCAGTTATTGATAGAAAAATCTATGATATCTAGCTCTCACGTTTAATTATACATAAAATAAGATGGTGAATAACTCAAAAACATATTAATATAACACTCAAGTGGAATTTACTAGTTGCGCTTACCTGATTCCCTGTTTTTTTCTCTCTCTCCGCTCCAGCAAGGTCAACAATTGTCAGCACACTGCTCCTTTCATTAACATCAACTTCATCACCTTGTGTTGATTCGTGACGGATGTTAATGATGCATTGGGAACGACTACAAAAATTTGTCGAGAATAAAAAACCCACCATTGAAACCAGAGTGAACAATCATTAGTACAGCTATAATTAGGAAAAATTGAAATAGACCACAAAGAAAGCCTTAGGAGATTAGTGGAGGGGAAATAACGAAAGAAGACAACATAAACAAACTGAACTAAGACTTGAGTACAGGCAAATAGGCATTGTCTAAATCAGTTCGCATCTACAACTTGGTGAATTTACTGATAGAGCTTTCAGCCTTTCAGTTGTTTAATAAAAATCACAAAGGTAAATAAATAACAATATTTGGACATAAATATCCATTTTTAGTTTCCTCCAGATCAAGAGAATTTAGAACTTAGTAAAATGTCATGTTCATAAACTATCGTTTTAAGAGACACAGTTAAAGGGATGATAGGTCAATAAATTTTCAAATTACGTTATTGTGCAAACAATATTAATTATACTTGATTCCAGTGCATTAATCCCAAAACCACATCTGATATGCATAAATATAACTTCTTAGACAATCAACTGACATTGCAAAAACAAAGTAATAATGCATGGAAAAAAGGAATTGAGTACAAGATGAATAGACACAATTAGGAAAAGCTGCTAACAGTAGATAGGAGAGCAAAATTAACCAAATATGTATATCAAGAACTATACTGTCAAATGGCCCAACTAACTTGAAAAGATAACTTTGTCAACATGACTGAACACAAACCTCGACTGACTATTTGAATTGGTCGTAGCTGTTGAGCGTTTCAGCATTCCTTTTGCAATTAAAGAATCCGCTTGCTGAGCATCAGAAACTAGAGCCTATTCAATACAGCCCAAAATGATCACATTATTGTTCATGTTACTGTGATTCATTACAAGAGAAGCAAAAGTAATTACTAAACGAGAAAAGGAAAATTTGTGTAGAACTGAGAAATATAAATTGCAACCTCTTGAAGTCCCTTGATAACTGATTGTTGCATGCTTATGTCACCTCCATCATGCAGCAAATCAGTCATTCTCTCAGACTTTCCTTCTGAAGATATTTCAAACATTGACAGATAGAATACCCTGTCACATGATAATACAGAAATTAATAGCATGCACTTCCCATTTACCCCCCAACTTTAGCTAGATCCCACGGTGATGTTGGTTTTGGATTTTGAAACCTAAAACTAGTTCTACTTCGAGATTTTAAAATCCCATTTCAAGAAACCAATACTACATCCCTGCAAATATCCTATACAATCTAATAATTACAATTAATCAATCATTGCAATCACACAATAATAATATTACTCTTACACATTGATTTGGCACAAAGTTAAATCCAGCCCTACTCAAAATCTCAAAACAAAAACACACCTTATTATTTATCAGGATTTTAAAAGTCCCTAAATTTAAAAAATCGATTTTTAAAAGTCACTTAAAACCCACACTCCACTTTTTATTTCAAATTTCATCGGTGTTTGTTTCCCCAGTTTTGGTATAGGATTTCAAATCCTCTAAACTTCTACCCCATAATACAAATAATACACCTATTTTACTTTTTTCCAACACAGTTTACAATACACAATTAAGCATCTATTTCTCTCTCTCTCTCTTTTTTTTTTTTTATTATCTACCCAACTCAACACTCCCTCTTTTCTTTTTTACTTCACACACTCTCTCCCCTACTTAACACGCACACAATCAATCATTTATCCTCTATTTCTTCTAAATCATACCCTATATAATCTACACTTCTAAGCATATACAAAATCCAAATACACATTTTACTATTTATCAAGTACACCTACTAGATTTGAAATCCATTCCAGTCCATAAACAAACAAGAGAAACAGAAAGTCTACTGTGTAAACCAAGTATACAACATAAGCTATAAGTAAAAGAGGTCGATTGACAATCTTTTGTCTGCCACTGTAAAAAGATCCTTCATGAAAATTACCTCGATTTGTGAGTGACGGTGCTTTCATTGTCACCGAAAATGCGACTAAGGGCTAGAGGAACCATACCAGGTTCACGAGCACACCCAAAAACAGTGTGAGTCTTCCCAGAACCACTAGGACCCATCGCAGCCAACATCCCACTTTTTCCCTTCAGGAAATCTTCCACTAAGGGCTTCATCATTTCTTCATACACATCAATCTAACAGCAATAAATAATGCATTATTTTGGATAATGTAATTCTAAACCATGTAAACAGCACAAGTATAACTATCTAAATTAACCTGAGACACTTCAGAAGCAAACACATGCGAAAAACCTTCATGTACTTCTGACTTGATCCTCTTCATTTCTTGCAACGGTTGAGGAGTTGAAACTGTGACAGAACGAAAGTCCTTGTTCACATTTAGGCAAATTTCACTGCTCTTCTTGGTTTTAGGCTTCAAATTACCCTTAACCCTTGGATTTTTCGGCCAAGCATTTTTTGATTCTGCTATACTTCTAACATGTTTTTGAACAGTCAGGGGACGGATTCTTAAGAATACTTTGAGGGTTTCCGAGAGATCTTTTGATGAAGAATCGGTGATTTTATCATTGATATTGTTAGGGCTCTGTAGAATCTCAGTGGGGAAAATGTTTCGTGGAATAGGTTTTGCAGAAAGGGGTTCGTGAAGGGCAATGGCTGCTAACGGGGTGGCGCGTGCTTTTCGAGGGGGGTTGCGGCGGACGGTGACGGTCTGGGGACACGGCGGAGGAGACATCATCTCCATTTCGGCGATTGAAAGCTGAATGAGCCGTAGGGTATTTCGGATTTGAATTTACTTGAAACTCAAACACTCAAAAGGGAGGGAATTTATTGTGTTCAGGTAGTCATCTCAAAAAGTTCATTCATTTATTGTACAGTAATTTTCATTCTAATTCGACTTCATTATCTATTTTCATTAGTATTTACTAGTATTCCTTCCGTGCTTATACATAAATACGGAGTATTATATTACTAATTATAATTTTAATTCATTAATAATTTTTACTTAATTAATTCACATAGGAAATTATAAAAGAAAAGCAAATAAGAATTAAGACAGAGGAATTCACATAAAAATCTCAAGGAGTTGATCTAGTGATGTAAATTTGAGACTTAGGAGTGTGCTACTTTAGGTGTCAGGTTCAAAACTCCTAAAGTGTAAACAATTTCTATGGAACCTCCAGAATTAGTCGATCCTTGAATCACATACTCGAGACTTAAAAAAAAAATTATGATTGATAGCTTAATTTTCTTTTAATTAAATGGCTATTAGAATTGAACTAAAAACAAAAATGTCGCTTTCCAAGAAAAAATAAATAAATGGCAAATATGTTAATCTTTAAATATGTACTCCCCCGTCCCACAATAACTTTCACACTTTCCTTTTCGGGACGTCCTACAGTAACTTTCACACCCTTAAAATGAAAAACCCTTTATGAACTCCACCCTTAGAATATTCTCAATTTTACACAAATGCCATTACCTTTTCTCCACACATACACAAAAGTCAACTCATTCTTTACTTTATACATAATTCTTTACAAAATTACCCCTCAAAACTCCTCTCATTATTACACTTTCTTAATTTACGTGTCCATCTATCTATGAAAGTTAATACGGGACGGAGGGAGTATATATCACTGACCTCATATATATAGAACATATAAGTTTCCCTCTATCTATATATTTTTTTTAAATTACTATATTTTTTCAAGTATTAAAAGTTTTATTTTGTTATTTCAATAGAAATAGTAAATATTCATTTTTCAACTTACATTTTCCAATATGAAGGTAACTCAGTTATTTTCAATAATATTTTAGCTTTTTCATATACTATATGAATAAAAAAATCTAAATATTTTATAAATTACAACGTTAATTTCAGTAATAATATGCACGTAAATTAATACATATATATTTTTATTATAAATACACAAAATATTAAATTTGATTTTGAAATGGAAAAATAAAATAAAAAATAGGACGGTGCTATTGATATGTACTCTCAAACTGATAAATTATTTAATGTTAAAAAAATAATTCACAATTTATAGTAGTAGTTCATAAACCTAATATTATAACATTATAATAGACCTTCATAGAAAAATGTGAAGCATGCAGAATTTGGGCAGCTTTTTTGCTGCAAGTGTCTAAATAATATTTCTATTAACTTGTTTTGGGCGGGAAAATGAGAATTGACGGCTATTCTGTTTTTATATATATATAGATTTTATTTTAGTCCATTATTTATGTTAACATGTGGTGTTTGTAAGCAAATTGAACTATGTACTAGTGAGCTCGTCTCGTCTCATTAAAGTTAAAGTTTGAACGCGAATTACTTGTATAGATAAATAAGTTAAACCTCACTTGTTAGATCCAGTATTTAAAAAATATATCGTTTAATTTTATTAGATTTGACTCGATTCGATAGACTCATTTACAAGTTGAGCTTATTTCGCTCATCAATGTAATTGAGTCACGCCGAGATTAGCTCAACAAGAGATATGAGGGTGTTGAAACGAACCGTCAAGGATTTTTCATAAACGATTTTAATATCAATGGAAACCCCACTTCTGGAGCAAGAAGAATGTATTGTGAAAGGGAGTGAAAGCTTGATGAGAAACGTTTGATGAACGATTATTCTGTTGGTAGACAGACAATACTCCTGAGATTTATCAATGTAGATTTTACATGCAAAAATTGATATTTCTTCCTATTGTGGAGGTTGTAATTGTTATTGAAAAATATTTTTTAATAAACACCTGATGCCACTAACGCCAAGACTTTTATCCATTAAAAAAATGTACTAGACGTACGAGGGTGTTCACGTATAGAACATCAAATGTTGTGAATGAATGCAGATATGATTGATAAGACAATCTCTCATAAATTTCGTAGAAGATTTTCATTTCCTGCTTCAATAGCAAATACCTCAAAACTTAAAAGGCACAATAAACAAGATTTTAAAATCAGCGTGCAACTAATTTAGTCAAATCATGATTTTTTATTTTATTTTTGTTTAGTCGTAATATAAGTATAATAGGAGTACTTCATTTGTCTAATATAGCTTTGTCTAATATAGCTTTCTCAATTTCATTTTCTAAATGTTTTACAACAAATTTTTCATTTTATTTTTTTAATATTATTTTAACATTTTCAATCACACCACTTATTCACTTGTACTAAATTTACGATTTTCACATATTTCATATTAAAAGTGAATTGAATAAGACACTAACCCTTATAAGGCTAACGTCAACCTGATAAATAGGTCTGATAAAAGTTGAAACTTAAACCTAATCATAGAGGGTCACAAACTAAACGGGTCACTAATAGTTTACAACAATTTTTTATTTTTTTTAATTCTCAAATTTCATCTTTCAATGCATAGTTATGAAGTTGAAACAATAGTTTATTTCTATTTATTATATTTTTTAATTAATACACTTGAAATAGAATAAAAAATATAGTAAAATATACGTAGTACTCCTTCCATTCCATAATAACTTTCGCATTTGAACGTTGGACAATAATTTTCACACATTTTTAAAATAAAATACTCCGTATCATTTATAAACTATAACATCACAATATTAATAATTTTACACAAAATATTACTCCCGTCCAATTTCATTATTCCCACTTTCCTTTTTTGGTTGTCCAATTTTATTATGCCCATACCCTTTTTGGAAACAATACTATTCATACTACTTTATCTCCACCCTCCTATCATCACTTATTTACCCACTTTACCATTCACTTTTTTTCATAAACAATCATTTATTTATAAATGGACCCCACAATACCCCATCATACCCTCAACTTATCTACTTTATGAATAAATTAATCAATATTCATTAAAATCCATGCCTGGAACAGTGGCATAATAAAATTGGACGTAGTATTACTTTAAACTCATTTATTAACTTACAAAAATTACAACTTAAAATCTCAGTCAAAAGCATAAATTCAAAAGCTAACGGAGTAGAGACTGTAAATGGGGTGTGTTTTCGACGGCGGATTGAATGGAGTGTCAGGGCAATGCTATTGTACGGCGTCGTCTTGGCCTGTGTTTTCCGATACCGCAAATATAATTGTACACACTCTCTCTCTCTCTCTATTTATATTTTGTTTGTTTTTTACTTCAAATTTACATCACAGAGATTATGGGTCCATATAGGACTGTTATTCGAGCCGAGCCGAGTATTTGAGGTTCGAGCTCGACTCGAGCTCTTATCGAGCCGAGCTAAGAAACGAGCTCGGCTCGACTCGCTAAAGGGTCTAATGAGCCTAACGAACCTATCGAGCCGAGCCTAACGAGCCTAATGGAATTTAAAGAAAAAAATTAGATATCGAGCCTAACAAATCGAGCTCGAGCCGGCTCGTTAGTAAATCGAGTATCTAACGAGCTCGAGCTCGACACATTTAGCGAACGAGCCGAACTCGAGCCGAGCCGAGTCGAGCCGATTCGTGTAACAGCCCTAGGTCCACATTCTTAATTTTAACTATCTCCCATATTTCATCTCTATTTGTACAGACACTATAAATTACTTTTCCCTCTTCTTCAACACTTTTTTTCCCCCAAAAACTATTGGTACCAAAATATAAACAAAAATTTTTGTTACTATTATTAATATTGGCCTACTGTCAAAAAAGAAATATTAATATTGGCCTCTTGCTCGAAATTCTAACACCAGGCTTAAATTCTGCACTAGTGTATATATATATATATTTTATTTTATTTTCTTAGCAAATTCGATAGTATTTATGAAACTCGAAAATCAAAGTAATGCAATTACAAATTCATCCCTTTTTTTGTCAATTTTTTTTAAAATCTATTTATCCCTTACATATCATAAAATCTTATAAATAATGGGAATTCTAAACAAATTCATTTGTACTAATAAATAAAAAGTTTCATTCAAAAGTCAAAACGTCTGACTAAATAAATAAAAGTCAAATTTTATTAAGAATTAAATAATAGTAGCATTCGGAATGTTTGGAGTCTCACACAACCATCTTTACTTTTTTAGTTTATAAAACACTTTTTTTTTTTTTGACGGAAAAGTTTATAAAACACTTAATTAGTGTTTACGTGAATAGAATTGTATATGTATTGTACAAATAAAAAAATAACATTAAAAAATTAGTAAGATGTTGTAATTAAATTATAAAAACATCATAAATTTATTTGCAAATTTACAAACAAAAAAAAGAAAAAAAAAGGCATTGAAGACTTGCTCAAATAGCCAATAGATACAATCATACCAAACTGCATTTCAACTGTTTAGAAAAGTGACTTTACGAGAGAATTGATCCTCACAATTACTAGATTATCATTTAATATAATTGCAAGGCATATATTCCCTAACCCGAAAAATTATTCACCTTTCAAACCGAACAAATTCCCATTCCCATTTAAAATGTTCTGGTGGACTGAATTTTTAAAAGAGTGATAGTGAGAGAGAATAAAGATGACTATTTTTGTTCCATTATTGGGCGCTTACAATTTCAATAACATTATACACTAACATCTTTTGGAGAAGCTCCATTATGGAGTATGCATGCGTCCAATTGAAATTTCATTGTCATATACATACATAGCTCAATAAACCAAAGTCCAATAATTTACATATACATATTTAGGGAAAATCAAAACACGATTGGCCCTTATTACTATTATAAACTATAAACTAACATGATAGAAACATAATTGATCGATTTTTGTCCAAGAATGGGATCAAAGAGATATAAGGCTAGGCGTAGAGTGCGGAGGATTAGTGAGCATATGCACAACTTGGCGCATGTTAGGGCGGGTGGAGCTCTCCTCCTCGACACACATCATCGCAATCTTGAACAAGTTCACCACCCCATTCAACGGGTATCCGGTCATTCTCGAATCCACCACCGCCAACGCCACAGCCGCATCTGACGGCTGCGACACTTCACCCATCATTTCACACACCCACCTCACGATGTCCACGCCTTCCCCAAACTCTCCAACCGGCTTCCGCCCAGTGATCAACTCCAACAACACTACGCCAAAGCTATACACGTCGCTCTTTTGATCAACTTTCAACGTGTAGGCGTATTCTGTTTAAACAAACACACATACATAATCAATTAATATATACCGTATAAATAACGATTTCTCCATCAATTCCCCTAACCAAAATAGTAGCACTCATCTTATAATTATAAGTACTAATTATTTACAAATAGTACTCCATCAACAAGGGTAAAATAAGACAAATAAAACTAACCCGGTGCAATGTAGCCATACGATCCAGCAATCGACGACATGCACTCGGAATCGCCCGCATCATGCAAGAACTTTGCGAGCCCGAAATCGGCCACGTGGGCCTCGTAGTCGGAATCGAGCAAAATATTGTTCGACTTTACATCCCGATGGATAATTGAAGGCGAACAATCGTGGTGCAAGTAGCACAACCCTTTCGCAGCCTCGACCGCAATCCGGTACCTCGACTCCCACTGCAAATGACCTCCCTTAGAGCCATGAATCATCTCTCCCAAGCTCCCATGCGACATATATTCATACAACAACAAGTTTGTATCCTTGTTCGACAAGTAACCTAGGAGTCGAACAATATTCCGATGCCTAATCCCACCCAGTGTCTGAATCTCCGCCTTGAATCCATGATCATTGCAGCTATTCGATCTTCCGGTTAACCGTTTGATGGCCACATCTATCCCGTTAGGCATGGATCCTCTGTACACGACCCCTGCTCCGCCTTTGCCTATAATGTTCTCTTCTTTCAAACATTCTAAAATATCCTCGGTTCTGAAATCGAGCTTTCGGAAGGCTGTGAGCTTCCAAGCTCTCGATTTCTCGACACGATACCTCCTACATACGAACCAAATCACGGGAAGCAGCAACAATGTTACAATAATGAGTACTATGATGATGGTGATTTTTGATGAATGTTGACTCTTGTGAGAAACGTCTGATGCACAAACGTCGGCATGAGGTGAGCAGAGGTTTGGATTTCCGGCGAAGAATCGATCGTCGAGGTCTTTCAACAATCCGGTAACCGGTTTTCTACCGGAGAAGTCATTGTACGAGAGATCCAACACTGTAAGGCTTTTCATTAGCCCAATTTCCTCTGGAATTTCGCCATTCAATCGATTTCTCGAGAGATTGAGCACATTCAAATTCTGCAGCAAGGAAATGTTCTTGGGAATTTCATCGAACAGGTTGTTCTGGCTCAGATCAATGAAGGTCAAGTGAGGGCTTTGAGCAATTGCCGCCGGAATTTCACCTCTCAAGGAGTTGCCGCTGAAGTTGAGCTTAGATAGCTTCTTGAGGTTGAAAATCTCCGTCGGAATCTCGCCGGAGAACTTGTTCATATCGAGTGATAAAATCTCGAGGTTCACCAAGTTCCCGATCGCCGGTGGTATTTTACCGGTGACCCAATTGTTAGACAACGTCAAACTCCCGAGTTTATCAGCAGAAATCTCCTCCGGCAGCTCTCCGGTGAAGTAATTATCATCTAGCTCAAGCATATCCAGCAACGGAAGGCGGAAAAACCCCGGCGGAACCGTTCCGTTGAGGAAATTATCTTTGATTCGAATTCTCAACAGCGACTTGCAATCTCCAAGCTCTTGAGGAACAGAGCCGTAGAAATAATTATTCATGAGAATCAGAGTTTTCAACTTACCCCCTTTGCACAAATCCTTGGGGATAATCCCCGTTAGATGATTCTGCGTGACGTCGAGCAGCATGAGACGGCCGTTGCGGCCGAGATTCTCCGGCAAAGCCATGGTGAAATTGTTGCTCCATATCTGTAAAACCTCGAGATTGGGGAGATCGCCGATGAAGGCGGGAAGTGGTCCCTCGAGTTTGTTATCAAACAAACTGATTAGCGTCAGATTCTTCAGTTGTGAAAAAGTGTCAGGAATTCCTCCACTCAGGTTGTTAATGGAAAGGTCTAACGACATCAAGCTCGTTAAATTCGACAACTCCGCCGGAATTTTCCCACTCAGGTTATTCATCTGTTAAATTCAAAATCAGCAGTGAAAACATTTTTCAACTTTTTATTTTAGGGTTTTAACGACAAAATACTAACCTGAAGGAACAGAGTATGCAAATGCTTGAGATTTCCGAGACTCGGGGGGATTTCGCCAGAGAGATTACACCCACCGAGATCAAGTTTTTCAAGAGTAGATATGGAGCCAAATTCCGGCGGAATACCGCCGGAGTACGTGTTGAAATAGCCGAGATAAAGTTGCCGGAGATTCGGAATCCGAGCCAAACCCGCCGGAATTTCCCCTGTCAAACTGTTCCCCTGCAAAGCCAAGTAAGTCAAGCTTTCGAACTCGGAATAAATCTCCGGAATATGGCCGGAAAAATAGTTCCCGCCGAGATTAAGCAGCTTTAACTTATTCAGCTTCACAAATTCAGCCGGCAGATTTCCCATAAAATTATTATTGTACACATCGAACTCTTCAAGCTCACTAAAATACGCCACCATTTCCCCGGGAAAATTACCGTCGAACATGTTACCACTGAGATTAACGTATTTCAACGAGGTCAGTTTCGACATTTCAGGAGGGAGGCCACCTGTTAAGTTATCGCCGGCAAGTGAGAAGCTGACGAGCTTATCCAGCAGGCCGATTTCCGGCGAAAGAGTGCCTAATAGAGGAACGTTGGAGAGGTTGAGTGACGTCACCCTGGCGTCATCGTCGCAGGTGACGCCGGAAAAAGAGCAGTGGGGTGAAGAGGAGGGAGACGGCGGCGGCGGCGGCGCCACCCAGTCATGGAGGGCGGAACTTGAAGGGCCTAGAAGGGATTTCTTGAGGCTTAAGAGGGTTTGGAGATCAGATTGTGCATGGAGAAACAGAATTGGGGAAAAGATGAGAATGAAGAAGAGAAGAGAAGATTTTGTCATGTTTTGTTTTTGATTATGAATGCATACGGAAAATATGTACGAACGAGATAGAGGTTTAATAGGGCGCTGAAATGAGTTAAAAAGCTTAAACTATGGATTTTAGCGGTGGCATGGCATGGCAAGTGAATCTGTTAAGTCAGATTCTTTTTTCTGACGTTGCCTGTTGGGATCGTTAAGTAGCTAACGCCGTTAAATTACAAAACATCTCCATCCTGAGTAATTTCGATAATTCGTATTTGTACTTTTTTTTTGAGGGGCGTATTTATACGTTTTTTTTTTTAATTTGTGATTTTTTTTTTCAGTGTTATGTCAGTTTTCTACCTTTCAATTAAAGAATGCACGATTATTTATATGAGGAAATGTGGTCATGCATTGTAGTGTATTGGTTTCTCGTTAGTAAAAAATGTGGCCATGAAAGAACTTATTTACAAATGAATTGTAATATATTATCAATTAATTGTATAGTTGCATTTTGTAAATGGTTCTAGTCGTTTCAACATTAACCTTTTTGTTGGGTCTCCTTTGAGATTTGATAGTCATCGGTTCAGATTTGATAGTCATCGGTTCAGGCACCTGAGATCGAATCGATTCGAATGAGTAGAAAGGAAGACCAAAACTACAACTGGTAGCACTCGCTCTCAAAAAACTTTCACATTCACTCTCGATTATGCTTCACAGAAAGGAAGGAAAAAAAAAAATGACTTCAATTCATCTTGAATGAGGAAGGCTGTCTAAGACTGAGAAATAGAGCAACATGTTGGCTTGGACCACCTTATGTTAAGCCCTTAGACCAAAACACTTGGGTCTAAGTCCAACACTTTTCTAATTTTACGACGATACTTCTCATTGTCAACTTGTCTACTAATAATATATATTGAAGTTCATTTTGTCTTTAGGTACATACAACAATATCCATGCTTAGACAAATCTTTTTTGTCGATAACCTCAGACCAATCAATCGAATATTGATTAATACGTAATCGATCGAACACTATTTGAAAACGGCTCTTCTGCTCAGAAACGAAATGTTCCAAATGTTCCTGGAAATTATTGCTCCCGTTGGACCATTTGTATCTATATGCATCAGGAGCCCGATTCATGGATCTCTCGGTTCGAGAAATCAAGATAAGAGGATCGAACCATTTCTTCTGACTCTTTTTCAAATTCGATAAATGTTGGTTGATCGTATATTTCATTATAGTTCTATGATTCAGAGTATCCTTTCCTATTTGATCCCTTTGAATTCCATATTCGAAGTTGCGATCGGATCGATTCATTAAAAAGAATCGATTCCATACATTTCTTATGTACCCATAGGTACTATATTGGATTTGAATCAGATTTCGGATCAATCTATATTGATTGACTGCCTCCATTATGTTGTTGCTAGCAAATACCACTATTTTTGGTTTTGGATCTTCCAAATCATTCCCGCAAGAGATCCGGACCCATTTTTTTCTGATCCTTCCAGAAAAAGATTCATTCTCTTCATAAAAAATAGGAGGTAGAACCAATAAAGATTTCTTTTTCGATTCATCCCTGGCCTCATTCAAGAATTGTTTTTGATCCAATCCGTAGGAATCAATAGAAAAGGGAAATCCCTTATGATACACCAGATCCGGCTCGGTTATTGATAGATTGAATAGATCTGCCATTTCTTGAAATCTCTCTTCTGATTCAAAATCGTGGTGTAACGTGTATCCTCCCCTGTTCCGGTCATGGAATAGATGAAATAAATCCAA